>JNEU01000849.1:0-43280 GCA_000697475.1 Lichtheimia corymbifera B2541
GTCAGGCGCACCTTGGGTGCAAGTTTCACGATCAGGCTCGCCAATCCCAAATTTCGCAATGTCACCACCAGCCAAAGTGGAACAGGTCGACCTCTTATTTTTTTTCGACGAGGCTGGTGGTGACATTGCGAAATCTAGGATCGGCGAGGTTGATCGTGAAACTTGCACCCAAGGTGCGCTTCACCCCGCCGCGCAACTCTGTTCTATTAAAGAGCCCACGTTTCATTGTAAAGTTTAGAGATACAGGCACCTTTGTGTTTTACATATGCTGTAAGCGTGATACTATATGTAAAGTGATCTTGGTTCATTGTTAAGCAGTTAGAGCCTAATAGAGCCAAAGATGCAGAGGGACGTGCTTGTGTAATACAGCTCATTTGCATGATACTTCACAATGAACAAACACCATTCTCCATATAGCATCACGCTTACAGCATATGTAAAAACATAAAGTTTCCTGTTTCTACAAGTTGCCATGATGAAGTGTGGCGTCTTTATGAGAACAAAGTTGATCAGCATGTCGAAGCCCACCGTCTCACAAAGTTTCGTAGTCAGGACGGCCAATATCGGCGGGCGCGGCCCGTACATCTTATCTATGTTTCCCTCCATACATCCGGGCGCTGCCAACCAAAACTTCATAATGAAGTGTGGTATCTTTATGAGAACGAAATTGCTCGCCGTGATCGAAAGTACTTTGCATGAAAGTTTCAGGCTCGAGATAGCCAATCTCAGGCTCAGGGAGCGTCCAACTTACTTTTGCCCTACATTTGGGCCGCCCCGCATTCAAAACATTTATAATGAAGCCTGCGATTTTTAAATGAATGGGATTGATCAGCATGACCCAGCGAACCTTCTGACCAAGTTTCAGGTTCGAAATGGGCAATCCCAAGTTAATACATACTACTTCGATAAATCATAAATCCGGCGCTTACCCGATTTCCGACCCTCCATAGTAAACCCCACATTATACCCTCCCATTCAAAATTTTCAAATGAAGCATGGGTTCTTTATTAATACAAAGTTGATCAGCATGACCAAGAGCATCTTGTGTGAAAATTTCAGGTTTGAGAGAGGCAATCACGGTCATGGGTTAATTTACAGTGTGCATGAATCTGTCGGACTCAGTGCCTGACCTATTTAGTTTCCACTTCTTCCGCTCTCAGCCTCTTCCCTTTCCCTCCTCCCATTCTCAACTGTTGCCCCATTCAACTACAACTACAACCTGCAAACGATTGTCCTGCTTCAACCCATCATGTCAATGCTGCAACGGTCTTGATCCTATTGTCTTTGACTAAATGGGCAAGTTCATGGCGTGTGCACCACACTACAGCAGCCGCGTTTCTTTACAGTCCACCTTCTCTGTACAATCCTCAACCCCCCATCAGATGTAACAGCATTCATTATGGCAGTTGCTTTAGCAAAGTCTTATTCCATTGTCTCAAGCTACTCGCAGCAACTCGTCTTCCAGCTATTTCACATTAACAGCAGATAGCAATTGTATAAAAGCGGCTTTATTTACGTATGGCAACTTGGTTGAATACATGTGAATGGATATGGATCTGGATATTGATTTGGTATGTACACGGATGGAAGGAACTGGATATATACAACGCGTGGAAAAAGAGTCTTTGTTCTTACATACTCATTGTCGACTTGAACTTGGTGCTATCATCCTAAACGATTGGTACACTTTGATAGCCTACTTTACATGCTATTCCTTGGCTGCTACTATCATCATCCATTGTGCAACCTGTCCACCGTGTTACAACCATCACCATCCGACTGTATAGTTTGACACGCCATTATGCATATAATTCGCCACTACGCATCAGGAATCATCTCACATCCACCCATTTATCTTTGCCGAATGCACGCCCAAAGGATAGAAATCTCCCTTATCGATGTATCTCTCAATCTATTTCGTTTGTGATGTTTGGATTAAAGGGTTACTTTAGCGAATATGACATTGCGTTGGCAAACCATATAGTGTGAGAGAGAGCTTCGTTCTTCCGGTGTTCGATACCGTGTCGTATATTGTAGTGGGAACGTTGAATTATGTATAGAAAAGTTTGTACGGGATTTTAGGAGTGTATCCGCATGTCAATGCTATGATGATAAGGAAAAAGAAAAGAAGAGAACGGGAGTTGGTTGGTCCATTATGCCTTGGACAGGGGCTATATTCGGTAGTATAGCTCATCTCGCTTTCCTTTGTGGTTGGACATTGTCAATATAGCACATGTTCCTCTATCGTCATTTAGATCCTACTGTGAGTAGATAGTCATCCATGAATAATATATGCCGGCCCGAAGAACACCACGAGAGTGCTTTCATTATTCAAGGATCATACACGCTTATTATTTACAGTCTTGTGTCATTATTAAGTATGATTGACAATGAAGGTTTATTTATTAATATGGGTACTAGAGACAATGGTGTCATCACACACGCACACACAGCATGAGCAAAGGTACATATGAATGAATGCGGAGATGCAAGGTTGTCTCTGCCTAATAACGGTATCCCCGCCTTTCACTTGAGCCTTCCACTTTCTTTGAACTATTCTTACAATGCAACCGCGATCCCGCGCGGGTTCGCCGCATCAAGGCGATGACACCAATGGATCGACAAAGCATCACTATTCGTCTTCTTGGACTCCACCTTCTTCGACTCCTCGACGTCATCTCAGTCCTGGCAAGCTTTCAAGTCCTTCTTCCAGTGCTACCCCTGCTTCATCCACCGGTCTCATTTCACCACGCCCAACTCATGTTCACGCCATGGTACGCGAACGGTCATTTCCACGTGAAGAGGGTAATAGTCGACCCCCATCGATCCGATCAGCTTCTTCGTTTGGACGACCCCTTAACAGACTTGTTCATGGTGCACACTCGCGTCGTCCTTCTGGATACTCAAACTTCAGCACTATGAGTGAAACTTCACTGCCATGGACAACACGCGATATTGGATTTAATGCCATCTCGGGTAAGTGGAATATAGGTGTGTGTGTATGCATATGTAATAGGGATTGACATCATTTTACACGTGATTCAGGTGTATTAAACGATCCTGTGAAAAGAGCTCAATCGACATCCAAGCCGAGTAAAGCAGAAGTGCCTCCAGTAGCACGGGCATCCATTCCCAAAGTGAAGCCATCCGACTTTGACACTTACCTCGAGCATATTCGCCCTGTCTTTGAACGATATCAAGCCAACAAGCAATCTGAAGAAGAAGAATATGCATCACCTACGCTCAATGATACAACAGCCAATGAAGAATTACCAGTGCATCAACGTCCTAGCACACGCAATCCTTATGGCCAGGTCTTATCCAGTGATAGCTTAGCACTTGTTGATCCTGCACCTGAAACACCATCACCTGTACCTCGAGAATTACCAATGCTGGAAAATGTGCCACCCATCTTTTTCGATCCAGAATTCCACCTTGAAGATCCAAGAACATTTGACCAAGTGTGCGAAGGTGCAGATATTACTGGCAACAGCGGACCAAATCCACCCATATCAACCAACAGCATCTTGCAAGAAAAGCTATCGTATTACTTGGATACAGTGGAGGTGCATTTGATACGAGAGATTGAGAATCGGTCATCATCGTTCTTTGAGGCATTATCCAATTTACAAGCACTACATCAGGAGACACTCGACTGCGTATCACAAATTCATGCGATTCGGAAAATGATGAAAGAGATCCAGACGACAACCTGCAACAACGGATTGGATGTAGTGAGATTACGAGTGAGGGAAAGGAATTTGAACAAGCTGAATCAGGCGGTGGAATTGGTCAAAGAGGTGCATGCCGCTCAACCCAAGATTCAAGTATTACTCGGCCAAGGGGATTATTTTGGTGCATTGGATTTAATTGACGAGACACGTCGATTACTGGACCAGCACGATGGCATCGATCTAAGAAAAGTGCGTGCACTTGGCGACTTTGCCAGCCAACTGGATGAAATGGAAAAGGCCGTGGGGGTCATGATGCAACACGACTTTCTCAGTATCTTATTGTCTGATCTCAGCTATCAAATCGAATCAATTGACTATGGTGAGGAGAAAAAGACTTGGCCTGGGGCAAAGGTCAATGCTGGCGTAGTACAACCTGACAATGAGCTGCAAACCCGACTCAAATCAAGCAGCAATGCTCTTTTACGTACCAATATGCTGGGATCGACATTGCAAGGATATCGTGAAAGATTATTATCAGAGATCAAGGAGATTGTGCGCAAAAAATATCCACCTTCTTCACCCAGTGATGATGGAGCGTAAGTAAGAGGAATATGGAATCCGGATCATATGGGCTAACCCATGTCACTTTGACAATAGGCAAAGTGGAATTGCAAAGCAACTACGTACAATGACATTTGACTCATTTTCTCGTATGCTGACGGACGTGTTGATTGGATTGGTCAAGGCGATAGAACGTGCGGCTATTTACCACCAAACGCTGTGTCAACTTATCGATCAATGCATTCCTGAGGATGATGTTCAGCGTAACGAGCTCAAGAAGGAATCCAGTGATATCGTCTTTGCAGCAGCAGATCTGGCTCATGTACGCTGTGCCAAGCTTATCGGTTTCAGGAGCGAGCAAAATGCACAATTGAACCCTACCGACTTTTATCGACTAGCCAACATGTTACGCACTTTTATTCAGCAGTGTGAAGCGTTTTGTGGTCGCACGTGCTTTGGTTTACGTGGCACGGTGTTATCCCAGGTAAGTGAATAAGATGATGATTGTGTTGTCTGATATATCTGATGTTGGTTATCTCATAGCAAAAAGCGTTCATCGATCACTTTCATATGGAACGAATCAAACAAGAGGCACAGCTTATTGAAAATGAGCAATGGATCGCACAAGAAGTTGCTTCAGACTTTCAAGGCATTGTGGACCGGATATGTGATGGAAGTATATCTTCCTTTGCTGAAGGAGACGGTCGTCAACCACATCCCAAAGACAACCAACGCAGCACTCGTTTCCTCATCATTCACGATGCCAGTTATTTCACCGTTGGATGCAGCCTGCTTCTCATCAAGATGTTCGAGGATTATATGCGGTGTATATTGAACCTTGAAGGAATGACAACTGATATCATGCAAAAGCTGATTGAACTACTAAAGGCAAGTAATTGGATATGGGGTACGAAACGATTAGATTGACATGCTTTCCCATAGCTGTTCAATTCTCGTGTATGCCAAGTCATTTTGGGTGCTGGTGCAATGCGATCGGCTGGTCTGAAAAACATTTCTGCAAAGCATCTAGGTAAGTTAGAATGACACTACTATTCAAAAAGACTATACACTGATATGCCTTGCGATAGCCTTGGCATCCCAATCCATTGGCATCATGATTGGCCTGATACCTTCTGTCAAAGAGTGTGTGGGACGCCATATGCCTACCAAACACAAGGTGTTGCTCTCCGAGTTTGATCGTATTCTGAAGGATTACCAAGAACATCAAAAGGAGATCCATGCCAAGCTTGTTGCAATCATGAATGAAAGGTTTGCTGTCCATGTCAAAGCGATGCAGGTCATCAAGTGGGACGAGCAACCTGATACCGAGAAAAGCCCCAATGGATACATGGAGACGTTGGTCAAGGAAACAATGACATTACACAAGGTGCTGAACAAATATTTGCCACATCATGATCTGCAGGTATATATTTTGGATAGAGAACGAGGCACGCATCCTGGCATCTAATGCAATTTTATTATAGCAAATCATGTCAGATGTCTTTACCTCTTTCACCACGCAATTGACTCATGAAGTCCGTCAGCTTTCAATACACACCAATGCTGGCAAAGACAGGTATGTTACCTACCACGGGTTCAAATCAGATGGAAAGAAGACTAAGACAACGAACGATTATTCAAACATAGACTTGCAAAGGATGCCGACTACTTTACTCACAAGCTATCGTCGCTCGAAGATATTAACCCTCCATCGAATTCTGTCATTGATGCTGTCAACGATATCACACTTTCCTAATTTTGTACAATATACCACGATCAACCCAAAATCATCACTTTTAGACTGCAAATTGTTTTACATCATACAACCCACTTATTACCGCACCCTCCACTCATCAAAAATAAAACAACACATGTACATTCACGTACTCCAGGAAATCAATTATAGTCATCAAATGACATATTTATTATTGTATAAAGCAGAAACAAAAGCACTGCAACTATAAGCATTCTATCTAAACTAAGCTTACCTTTGAACTTCCAAGGACCTCTAAGGGTATAAAAAGCCACCACAGACTGCAAAAGTGAATCACTAAAAATGTCAAGAGACATGTTAGAAACCAGTGATCCGATAAATATTGAATCAGGAAACGAGAATGATTCTCATTGAGTGCTTAGTCAGGAAAAGCGAAGGTACGTTATCAGCAAGGGTCTTCAGTAGCAGAACTGACGAATTTTATACCATTTGTCTCATCATAAAAGCACTCGAATGGATCATTCACGCTTCAAAACAGAATAATAGATACTTGCCTCCATGAAAAAATGAACCACACAAGGCCACCCCCGGTGTAAACAGAGAATTCAGAGAAGAGAGCCATAAAAGCAAACCTACACCAATGTGACATGGAAGATTAGTCCACTGATCCATCAATGTCAAAGCGTGCAAGAGAATGGGAGGTATAAGGCATATCAGATGGTGATGCATGTAAAAGGTTTTTCCACAAGGGATACTTCAGGTAAGGTGGATGTGATCATCTTGTAATATAATGACAAGGGTGGTGGTGAAAATCAATCGGATACATACCTCTTCGAAAATTTCTCTCCTTGCTCGAGGGTAAACACGTGGCTTGTGCATGTTTATTGCATGGTTTTTTCTGTAAAAAAAAAAGATGGATGATTAATCAAACATGTTACAACAACATTCCTCAAACGACGCGGATTACGCGATGATGATGGCTCAGATACGAGGAATTCCAAATACAAGTCCTTGTCAACATAATCCCAATTCAGGAGTATCATACTTGTAATCATCAGAGCTGCCATCGTATCGCGTAACCCACACATCACGTATGAATCAAATACTAACCTTATACTATTATGACCATCTATAACTGATGTTGCTCTAAGCTCTATTGACAAGAGAGAAGAACAGGGTAAAGAACCACTCTTGGCGAAGCGCGCTCTTTTATGTTTGACCGCAAAAATTTTTTTCAGGCGGCGACCTCCCCCTCCACCAAGCCTCAAGCGGTCACCAGCAGCAGTAAGATGATTAAAGGTGAAGAACGCGCCGTGAGGAAGCATGGTGTTGATGTTGTTGCTGAACCCCACCTCCTCCCCACCACCTTCTCTTATTTTCGGATGAGTTTACCCGCAAAGTTCATTCATTTGAGCACAGTCCATTGACTCCTTTTTCTCCCAATGCTTGTGAAAACACGGAGAAAGGCTCATTGTCTTTGTACTTGATTGATTGTAGATGTGTGTGTGTTACATTTTGCTCTTGACCAAAGTGGTAAAAAATCCAACCATAATAGCAACTCAGAATATGATGGTTTTCATTCTCGCAGTTTCCAGATCTCAATGCAATATGGTAAACAAAGAAGTTCATATATTGCAGGATAAAGCGGGCCGAACGATCAACCGCGTCAAATTAGGCAAGAAAAGGAGACACTGGATGTGAATGTCAAAAGTAAACTATCCCTTACTTATGCGCATGGCGTATGTGCCTTGAATGCTGCAAACCATCCGCGACAAAATAGTCATTGTTCAGGAGACAAAGGAATCTCAAACAGTAATGAGTCTTTTTTTCATTCATGACAAGCCCAGGCCTTTATTCATTATTGATCAAAATCTTACTGCAAACTCTCCTCTCCTTCTCATTTCTCCGTATACCCTTCTCACCCATACACACGTACACCCCTTGTTTGGTCAGCTCTATATAAATTGATCGGTTGCAAAAGACTGCATGTGGGGAAAATGGATCCTTCTTCCAATCATCATCACTTTGCTTCAACACCATCTGCGACTGATAACCCCTCTTTGGGTGCATTTCCATATACGCATCAACGCAATGACTCAGGACACACGACGCTCAATCCACAAGAAAGCTGCACTTCATCCACTAAAACACTTGAAGCAACCGATGATGCTTTGCTTCAAAAAATAGAATTGAACGATGACGAAAAGCAACCCCGCAAATACGACGATAATGATGATAGCACGATGCACGCTGATGATACTACCATTACCAGAACCTATACACCTGAAGAAGAAAAACGACTGGTGCGAAAACTCGACATCCGCATCATTCCGCTCTTTTGTGCCTTTTATTTTGTCGATTTCCTTGATAGATCTAATATCGGCAATGCAACGTACGTACCTTTATTCTCTCATCACATCATGCACATGGTCAAATGACTCAATTGATCAATTGTAGGATTGCTGGTTTACAAAAGGACCTTGAGGTAGAGTGGACAAAGCGGGAAGCATCAATAACACCCGGTACTGAATAGTCATGCATTGATGCTGATAGATGACGGGACCCCAATTAAGCACTGCCATTTCCGCCTTTTTCATCACATTTGTACGTACATCAATGAACTGATCGTAATCCTAGTGCATGTCCTTAAATGCTATTTACCATTAGATCTTATTTCAAGTCCCATCCAACATTGTAATTAAGCGACTTGGTGCACGTTGGTGGCTATCCATTATCATGTTGACGTGGGGACTAGTAACATTATCGATGGCTTTGGCCAACAATTTTGCAAGTCTATTGATTGCTCGCTTGCTTTTAGGGTAAGCTGCGTAAAAGACATCCATGGTATAATGTCAGTACTCAAATCATAACATTGCATCTAGAGCGGCTGAAAGCGGTTTTGCGCCAGGCATCCTTTACCAAATGTCACGTATCTACAAGCCGCAGGAACTAGGATTTCGTGTAGCCATCATGCTTTGCATGGCTGCCATTTCTGGCATCGTTTCAGGTCCACTCGCATATGCATCCACCAGCATGGAAGGTGTATTAGGCTTGCATGGATGGCAGTATTTGTTCATCTTGGAAGGCGCACCCACCGTATTATTGGCGCTTTTGGGATTTTACCTTATTTTCGATAATGTCGATGATGTGCAATGGCTCACAGCTGAGCAAAAAGTTATTCAAAGAGCACGCATGCAGGAAGTCATGGAAGAGAATAGCAAGGATCCAATCACCTGGAAGACAATACGCACCGTGCTCCTTGATTACAAAACGTGGCTATTCTCTGCTGTCTTCATGCTGACTTCTATCAACCTTACAAGTCTCAATGTATTTGGTCCTGTGCTCATTGATGGTATGAAAATGTGATACAGACATATTTGTACGAGAAAAGATCATTGATTGTCAATGTAAATTGCAGGGTTTGGTTTCCCAGTATTACAAGCGCAATTGCTCACCACCCCCCCTTGTGTCGTTGCTGCTGTGGCTGTCCTCATTTGTGGACTTGTCGTCGACCGGCTAAAAAACCAACGCACTCTACTTGTATCCTCGGGATCAAGTGTTGTGGCCATTGGATACTTAATGCTCCTGTTACAACAAGGTCGATGGTGTAGGTCATCAAACGTTCGTATCCGTAACACCATAAGCTAATCCTTCTCTTTTCCTCCTTCCTCAGTTTCCTATGCAGGTACCTTTGTCATAGCAACCGGTGTTGGTATGGAAGGTTGGTAAAGGAAAATGTCATCCATGATACATCCAGCGATTCACACCATTGTTTATGCGTTACGATAGCTCCAATTGGTGTCAGCTGGAGTGCTATCAATTATCATGATCTTACTGTACGCGCTGTGGGAGTAGCCATTGTCAACATGATGGGCAATCTCGGTAGCGTAGGTGCATCGTATTTATACACGATACCCGGTGATCCAAACCATGGTAACAACAGCATCCTCCTTCATATCATCGCCTATCAATATACTTACATCCACTTTAGTATTTGGTAATAGCTTCAATCTCTCCTGTGGCGTGCTCTGTGCAATTATATCGGCACTGACAGGATTTCTTTTACGGCGACAAAACAAATATAGAGAACCACATCTCAAATACTTTTACTAGTTCTTTTTAATAGTTTTTTGCGGAAATCATGTACATCTAACAGGCTATGATGCGTATAAGATTTGTCGAATGTTGTTGTTGTTGTATGGCGAAGTATGATATGCGTGTATGGAGGGTCGTTTAGATGTATTCGTCATCGGAAAGGAATTCATCAGAGTCGTAGTTGAGCTGCTCAAAGTTGACACGATATCTAAAATTATAAAGGACATTTATCAGTCAATCCATTCATCCTCTTGAATAGTTTGCTTAGTAATCTTACCTGAGAATACCACCAATACCACCGAAGCCCTTGACAAATTGAGCACCTTCTTGGGAGCGGTTGGTGACAAATTCAAGGCTGGTACCAAAGTCCTTGTAGGATTCGGCGAACCATTCCAAGAGAGGCTTGACTTCCACAACATCCATTTCCTGGTTAGGAGCTGCTTCCTCACAAGTATCCTTCATGAATGCACGATCCTTCTCTTCTTGTTTGGTGGGATGATAGACGATTTCGCTACCGGCAGCGTTACGAAGCACATAGCGGTTGAGATCAAGACCTTCGTACACGATCAAATATTCGACAGCACCGAGTTCAAGAGCCTTGAGAGTGTCATCGACACCGAAGCAGTACTTGCCGCTATCTTGAGAGATTTCATCAAAGTAAGTCTGGATCAACTTCTTTTCTTGGATAAACTTGACGTTGGAAAGGGATTCAGCTGACAATTCAATGGCTTGGTTGAAACCATTTTCACCACCGTATGACACATCGACCACCTTGACAATCTTGGCTTGGAGACGCTGATCAAACATATCGGACTGTGAGAGTTCATTCTTGAAATCGGCAGAACCGGCCAACACAAGACCAGCTACGTTGACCTTATCATTGGTGATGAAGAAACTGACAGCCAATTCGGCAATCTTGCGAACGTAGTTGTGACGCTTTTCTTCACGCAAACGAGCGAAACGCAAAGCAGACTGACCACCACGACCGTGCTTCTTTGGCAAATCGACTTGCATCTTGTGAATGACATCACGGGTGTTGCCGGAAAGAGTACCGAAGAGTGTGCCGTTACCATCCATGACAATAAAACCAAACTTGGCATCGTCTTCCAAAAGCTCGGAAAGTGCTTCAGTGTGGAACTTGTTATCGCAAAGGTACAATGACGTGTTGATAGGCTTGTGTGGTTCGAAATCAATGTTGACCTTCTTTTCCTTTCCTTCATCTGTGACAATGGTACCACAGTATACGACAAGACCATTGGGTGGCACTGAACATAGCATGCATATACATTAATCACTGTATTCCATACGACCCTCTTTCCAACATACCTTTGTTATACAACTTCAATCTTTGTTGAGTGGATGTAATAGCTGACAAGACCGAAAGACGATTCACACGAGATTTGATATTAGAAGCAGTGCCGTATTCATCAGCAAGCATTTTGCCAACTCGAGAGATTTGATCTTTGGGGGCTGTGGTTGTATCACACTACTTGTTAGATCCTGCTGCTGCGACTATATATCCTGTCAACCCCCTCCCTTTCCAATCCTTTCCACTTACGGATAATAAGAGAAATCATAGAAGTGCCGTTTCTATAATAAAAAAGCATGGGTGTCAATACAACATGTCGCAAAAAAAGTGATTGTCAACTCACCCTCGAGCAGCTTCCAAGCTCTTGATGAGCTTCTTCATCTTCCACATTTCAATGTTGTGGTCGGTGGAATCTCCTTGTGCGCTGGACATTTTGAGTAATAAAGAGGAAAAAGAAAAGGGAATCGATTATAGCTGCGGAATGCTGCACAGAGACAAGTGGTGGTCGAGCAACGAGTGGGATAAGGCCCTGTTTTTCGAAACATGAACAAGCCACCACTAATGGCTGTGTTTGTGTCACTTTGATGCACTTTATCTCTAAAGGAAAGTAGTACAAACGTATGCAAACTCTCTCTCTCCCAAATCCAAGCTGGTGGTTTCTACATTTTGGCTATATACACAATATACCCATTTTACTCTTTCTACTGCCATCCATTATACAGCTTCCGTCTGACATGTCCGATTGGGATTGTACAAGCTGACATCTTCCCTTTACTCTCTGAACAGGATCCACCAGTGTTCTCGATTTGACCACGCATCATCAGAAAAAGCCATGCCTATGTACGTGATTGTAATAATTGGATGGATATCAGTTTAGCAGTATAATACACTCGTAATTCAACAATAATAAAAGGCAATGGTATTGGTTCTACAATATTATTTGCATCTGTTGTCTAATATGGGCGGGAATGATTAAGATACTACGCATATCAATGGGAGATGAAGGATGAGAGGTGATATGTCTACGAGCAGTAGTGGGTGATGAATATAATACAGAGTCACTGATTTTAAGAGAAGTATTGCATTTCTAAGCCAATGGTACGAATAGGACTTGATCGACTTGATAGATCCGCCGTTAAACCGATGCTGAACAAGGTGTTCTTCAATCGTCCTTCCCACATCAATGCGAGACCCTACAACGTGTACTTAATAAATGCCATCATTTGATCCCGTCACCACCAACCACACATGTACCTCTGTAAATCCAATCCTTGCTTTGATTAAGCCTTCCAACTTTTGTGTCTTGTCTTTACCAGGATCTCTGTCATTCTTGGTACGGTATTCGAATCCAAGTGCAAGATCACTTTCGTATGAATATATGCTGAAGTCGTATCGAGAGCACATGGCTAATTCCTTCGAGACTTGTGCTACATACGCGGTCGACATGTGACCCACTAAAGGATTCAACGTATAGGTGAAGCAGATTGGAGGAGTGCCAGCCGATGGTAATGTGTGATAGCGTAAACCAATCGATACTACACATGGCATTGTCAGCTCACCATTTGCTTGAAAAGCATCCAATATTGATACTTACATCCACCGCTTTTGTCTAACGTGCCGTAATATAACTCGGTTCCCAATGCCCATTGTCCCTGGATACCAGCTGCTACATTGCCAGCATTTCCATCCAATGCGATTTCCTGCTGTCCAAAGTTGTATAGGGCACGCACACCAAGAAGGCCATCGTCCGTAGTATATGAGCATTCAGAGCACCATTTGCCAACATCATATTGCAACTGCATAGCCATCTACAAAAATGTCACATCAGCAATGCTTATTCTCTTTCATATTAGCTATCTTTTTACCTGAGGCTGGCCTGGAAGACGTGGTTGATTCACAGCCGTGATTAAACATTGCAGATGGGGCGACAGCCGTCGAACATACATGGCCTCAAGACGTGATCCGGGGAACGACATGCGACCATATAATAGATAATGATTGATGGCATCTGTTATAGAATAGTATATTAGGGATACTGCACAAAACACCATGAGACAAAAAGCTGCTTGCCTTTATTGGTATCTGTTGGCTCCACTATGCGAAAGCGATCGACCAAGTCCTGGAAATCGACTGTTGCACTCGTGCCAATGTCAAGAGGTTGCGAAGTGTACAGGTAGCCGATGCTGCCATTGAGTGAAGGTAGAGCGTTCATGGTATAGGATGGTTTGAATTGGGGTGTTGGGAGCTTTGAAAGGTACAACGAGAGTCCTCGAGGTGTATAAAAGTCAAGTAGAGTCCGCGACCACGAACATAAGTTTGAATATTGGTTCTCTTCGCGCCATCCCGTTGAGCGATAATAACATCGAAGGCAATATTCCATAAAGTCGTACATGGCGACAAATGAGAAAGCACGTTAAAGAGCGACTTGCATTCCGTGCGGGAGAACAAGACCCTTTTGTCCACCAAATCCAGAAGCCCGACCTGATTACTGCTAATTATGCATCAACGTCGCTGCATGGATGCCATATGTGAATCCCCTACTCTCTTCTTGTTATAATAACATAGCTAGTTTATCATCATATGAAGTAAACATTGGCCCATTTTTATGGCCTTTTTTTTTATACAATATAGTCCAAGGTACAAAAACGGGGAGGCTTATATATAGAGAGAGAGTTCAAAGATGTTGTCAAAGGTGTCTAATAATGGGATTTACAAGAAAAGGTAATATAAACAGAATGATGGTGTTATGCAATCATCAATCTTCTTCGAGCTCCTTGAGATATGCAATGAGCGTCCTCTTGTGAACGATGCCAAGATACTGCCCGTCGTTTCCAACGAGACAAACGTAACGTGCTCCAAGTTTGGTAAACATTTCCATTAGCAGTTCCATGGAAGCATTTGGACTCAAAGTAAGCGGTGCCTAGGATAATTTAGCGCTCTTTTAGTAAAATGAATTCACATAAGGCAAGATAAAACCAAGCAATACCTGATCCACATAAACAGAAAAGTCGTTCAGCGGTGTCGAATGACGTTGCTCTGTATCTATATCGTCGGCATTGTCCCCATGCGTGCTCTTTGACGAGATTAAACAAAGAATGGAGCTGCTGATATCGTCAGACGTATCAGGAAGCACACCTTGGCTGCCTCGGCGGAAATAACAAGGGATGTCGCGGAATTCTTGCTCACCCATAGGATACGGACTCTCATCAAAGTGCTTTCGTAAGACATCGAGCGCATGTGACAATTCGCTTGTTGCAATATAACCTTCCAGATAGCGACCCTGACTGCTGAGAATCGGTATACCACCATCTTCACGATAACCCAAAACATCCATCTCGTCAAGCTTGTCGTAGAGGTTGCCGGCTGTATTGATTTGATCAAGGTTGATGGAAAGATGATCTTTCTCACTCAAATCTTGCACAGTATGCGTGTGGGCGTATTCTTTTCGTGCATCAAGATATGGATAAAGCTGCAAGTCGATCAGCAAGTCGTAGATGCCTTCCACAAACATGGCGTCGGCAACCCATTTTGCCATCATGACCGAGATCATAATCGGCACAGCATAAACCAAAGAGAAAGTCAATTCGAACATGATAATGACAAGGGATACTATAGGGTAGTAGTATGTGAGCTAAGTTTGAAATGCATATCCTTCACAATGAGCAACCATTATTACCTGTTGTTCGTGTCACACCAGCTAAAGCAGCAGCAGCACCAACCATGGCATATACTCCTGGGATGATGCACTTGCCTTGGGTGGCAAGATCTTCCTCACATACCGAAAATGGCCATGTATCAGGATACGTGAGAGTGAGGTATTGCATAATAAGACCAATTACACGCCCTGTGATAGCACCAATAATCAAAGCCGGAAGGAAGATACCACCTGGTACGCGGCAACCAAAAGTAACCATTGTCAGAATCATCTTGATCACCAAGGCAGTCAGCAGGAGGTAAAGTAAACGAGGGATTTCGGTCACAGTGGCTCTAAAAGATTATGTTAATTGAATAGGTCTTTTTGCATTCTACGGTTACTTACGCGCATAAACCAGCGTTGTCGTCTTCAGGAGAGCATTCCGAAAATAAGTTGTATGCAAATTCATTCAATCCCAATCTATATATATCCATATGCAATGTCAATTACAAAGAAATGGTATACAATGAATCCATGCATGAATGGACTTACCGAGCAAAGGGGTTCCAGAAGCTAGTGATAGCTGTGACAAGCAAGATAACCAAAACTTCCGTTACAGGGTACTTCCCAATGATCGTGTTTTTACGCAAGTGCTGATACTTGATATTGTAGTAGGTCGTTACAGCACCGAAAAATCCCTATCGACATGTTTGAGCATACCATTTCATGCATGTTTGAAAATGATTGTCTTACAGCAAAAGCTCCAGTGATGAGGAAAGGGACAAGCTCAAACACGTGATACTCCTTATCATAGTGTACTTGGAAAAGGACAATCTTGCCGGTACCGAATGGATCCATGAGCTGTGCATGTGATGGATCAGTATGCAGCTAAATGCAGTAAACGCACAATGCTGGTTGTTACCTTGAGAACCATGGCGGCGACCATGGCAGCGCAATAACTCCGAATCATTGTCTTAATGGGGAAGTAGTAGCTGACCTCTTCCAGGCTGAATAGCACGCCACCGATAGGAGCACCAAAAGCGACCGCGACTCCTGCTGCAGAGGCCGCTGAAAGAATCTCACGACGCTTGCCTGTAACAATGATTTAATCAAGCACAATGACGTTAGTCAATTTACCGATATGGTAGGACATTTTCATGTGTCACATTCAAGTACATACTCTCGTTCTTGTTAAACTTGCGGAAAAGGCGGCAAAAGATGTTTCCAGCTGAACATGCCAAATGAACGAATGGACCTTCCTTGCCACAATTTAAGCCTGATGAAGTAGAGAAGATCTATGATGGCATAAAAGATGAGTTGCATTGGCTGGGTTCATCCAAGTGGTTCAAAATTACCATGCCGACGCTCTTGACAAATAAGGTCTTGATTCCAAGAAAGCCCTTGATAACGAAACCGGCAAGGATAACTTTGACTTCGGGAATACCAGAACCTGCGCTGTAGTAGGCAATCTTCGTTTGAGGTTTGGGAGGTGGCATGTCTCCATCCTTGGCGATGGTGGATTGAGTACCAGATGGGGTCACGCCATTAGTTGGCTTTGTTGCAGGAGTGCGGAAAGTGACTTTTTCGGCTGAATATTTGACCATGAGAGTTGCAATCAGGGCGAGGACCAGCTGGTGGTGACACCAAAAAGTTAAATGCGGCTCATTCGAATGTGTGGTTATTGAATGATACACTTACTCCTACAGCGGTGTACATGAACATGGCAGTATAATATGCTCCAGATTCGGTGGATGCACCAAAGACTTCGGGCCATGTTCTCCAAGCTGGGCAAGGCTCATACTCTATACAATGAAATAAGTACAAAGAATAAAATGCATAGCCATGTGATCATTCCCCCGCATGGTCACCTTGTTTGCCCCAGCAGCAGAATTTGCTATTGTATCGCCAGTTGGTGGTACAATATCCCCCCTTTAGATCAGACATCCATTCTTGAACGACGTCAATGAGTCCTGCTATAACTGCTACTGTTGCACCCGTCAAAATCACAAGTATCCATGCTTGTGATGCATCCTTGGCCTTCATCCATCGCCCACGTAATCCAGGTGTCTCTCGCAATCGACGTAATCTCAATCCTTCCTTGATGTGGTCGTGAATCCAATCTACAAATATAAACAAGGTCAGTCTTACATGGCGTAATACTTGCAGCTTTTTCTTTTTCTATACCCACCAATCGTCGAGTAAGACTCGTACCACACACGCACACCTGTGTTTTCCTTGATCAAGCCTTGTCTATCTTCATCGTATGATCCATGTCGCTTGTTAAATAGCTTGAACTTGTGATGGTCACTCGATCCATGTTGATTATGTGCTCCATGGGATGCAGTGATAAAGGTTGCAGGTGCAGAGTTGTTGTTTGCCTGGATATCGCCGATAGAAGGTGTCGATGGGAATGACGATATTGGTGAAACATCATTCAGGGCATTATAGTGTTGCTGGTTGTTCTCCCGCCTACGGTTGAGTAGCGAGGATCGCTCGGTCATAGAATCATGGTTTGGCTGAGACATCAGGAAAATCACTCACGCCCGCTTTTTTTTAAACAGCAGGGTATACACGGGAGTGGGGTGATAACGAGTAAAAGGGAAGAGAAAAGACGATAAGATTGGGCAAGCACAAATAGAAGGGCTCAATTTATAGGTAACGTGGAGACGATGCGCTGTTTTTTCTTTATCCAAATGACATGCTATATGGTGGGAGTGTCACGGGAATTTTACCCCCCCAAAAGCGCAATCATCTATGATGAAATCAAGGAACTCTAATTCACGCCGCTTCTTTGAAACGCAGCAAAATTTGGATAGCCTCCGTACATTTATATTTACATAGACACCTTCGTCATCATCAGCTACTTTTTTTCTTAGTAATCGTACCTCTTGTTACTGCAGTCCCCATATATAGGTAAACGCATCAAGATTATATAAAGGTCCAAAAGGTGCACACTATGCCTGCATGGCATGCAATGAGAAACCGGAAAGGTGTGTGACCATGCATAACAACCCCGCACTCCACAATCGTCGGCTTCCCACCATCATTGCGATGGCATGTTTCTGATATCCAAATGTACAATAGCACCCGCTCCCAATGGTCCGTTTGGCTTATTATCATTGATCCTCGAATGTTTCTCAATAAACTCATTGTCTTGGTACCGCCGGCGTTGGAGGCAATCAAGTTAGGCTTACTTACCCTGAGCTTCTTTGTTTATTGCAAATACTGTAAATGCGCATACGCACGCACACAAACCGCCAGCTAATCGGCCGACATTAACTGCTATATAGTCCTTGGCAGAAAGAGACGCTAATCCAATCCGATCCTTCACAACAGCATAAATGCTTACCGCATACATAACAACGAATTAGCTTTCCTTTACGCCCTCTCAATGGCACCATATGATTATATCGTGCGGATAGACATGATCCCCAATTGCCTTGCTGGCGCATTACATACACCCATTATTCTATTGCCATGTGTGTACATGCAGCGCAACCTTGTCTGTTGACTTTCCAAACGGAATGAATAGGAATAATTTCGATCACAACTGACAGATTCAGGCAAGACGTTGCTCTGTGTGTGTGTGGCCAATGTTGGTTACCCGGATCGTGAGGCGTTCTTGTTTTCCATTTGCATACGTATCTTTTTGATGCTTGCATTATCAATCGTTATCACATATGATAGCAATTCTAGAGATTATCATTCTATCTCAAGATAAAGAGCGAGGAGTAGCGATGGCCTGATGATATCAGCAGCCATGATTCATCTACAAAGGTTGGGGGCCGTGATGTGCATGCAGCGACACAACCTGTGTGTGTGGCAATCATAGTATATACGCTATTACTTTTACGGCTATGGCCCATTCTCCTCGTTGCATGAAACACACCTCCGCCCTTGAAACCTGGTTAATTATAAAATGTTACACTCGGCTCTTTTTTGATCCCACATCCATACCCTTCTCCTCCTTTGTAGTATATTGGGTATATTACGCTTGTCATATTCTGTCGCACAATTGGATGCTGTTGGTTGCTGTGGTATATCGTCGAGCTTATAATACAATCATCAGCATCATCCACTACCATGAAAATAGACCGCCTGATGCGTTTCAGAAGAACATTCTCCGGCTGACATAGGTAGGTGAGAGCACAAACTAGGTGATGCAAAGTGCTGGGATTACACGCACGTGGCCAAGTAGGAAGATCATCCTCCAGCATCTGATCGCCAAATGACATGAAGAATACAGGAGACATTAAGACCCCCTGAAGGCTTTCGATTGGAACCGAGCAGTAAATGGCATCCTACTTTTTTTCCTCAAGCGACCTGAAATCATTGATTACTTGGATGAGAAAATAAGCAGGCTATGATTGGTAGCTATCACCAGTAAAAGCAGACTAGAGCAAAGCATTAGTGTTAATAGAGATTAATCCTCAAACCTTGGCATACCAAGATAACAATGGGGCATTTGAGACCTTTTTCAAACCTACATTATGTCATTCTTTCTCGAGAATTGTCGCACCACATACACGTCCCATGACCCCCATCATACTACTACCTCACTAGCGGTCATCATTAATATCATACATATGTAGACGTAAATGCGAACGGCCCAATGATGATGATAACGTGACTAATTGTGAGAAGCCCTACCACAGGTATCGTCACTCATGATATCGGCAGGGCGGAAGATTGCTGACAACAGAGAAACGACCGCCCTTGTAATAACACAAAATCTGCATTTGTCGATCATCGATCCGTTTTTGTTTGGATTGTGCTATCATGGCGCTATGACGACATTCTCGATTCTACCCATCTTTTTGACCACTCACCCCCTCTTTACTCCCATCTTCGACAAATTAAGTATCAAACGATCAATGAACGTAAGCAGGAACGAAGATGCCTCCTATTAAGCACATCACTGCTCTCGACAAGATACTCCAACTGATTATTGACCTCCCGATTGAGTATCAAGTCAATATCAATGACCTTACGGCGTGGGAAAGGGATCACTCGTACTAACACCCATTATACATGTGACAAGCACTGAGCTGTATACTTGTGCCAGATACGGTGGTCCTATACCTGAGTAATGGAGAAAGAGCAAAAGGCAATTGCATCGTAATATGTCTGGCGTAGCAACAAGCTACTAAAGCAAAAGGCAACAATACCTTGATCTTAACATTGATCAACGCTTGTTCGCACTATGAATGGTGGTGGTTGCTGTTATATATGGTTGAAGCAATATTCTGATTTCTGAGACGGGCATGTAAAAGCAAGGATAGTGAAAGAGAAAGCTAAAAATTACTGTCTTTATACCACCACGACCATGACATGCCAAAACTTGAATGAATCTACTCATTGTGCACATGCATAAATGATCACATGCAAATCAAACGCAGCATAATGGTGTGAAGGGCATATGCTGCCAGCAGGAGTAGATCGTCCAATAGGATCCAATTGAGCATCCTTATGACATTAGCTGGCTGTGGATTGATATTCAACAAGCATATTGAGGCTTAACCACACTCTCTCTTGTGTTTGGTAGCTGGCGGACTTACGGCAACATTATTAGTATCATCATTGTTATATATGATACCGTTGTTCCCCGATGTGTTTTCACACCGATGTTTTCGACGCCTTGGCATTTTCCACAAGATCAACCACTATCCGCTGGTATGTACATACCATCCGACTCGTAATTTCTGGTCTTTTCAGCATGACATGCCCTAGGTAATTTGAAGGATCCAGTGTGTATATGTCAATGTATACATAAAAATCTCAAGCTTGGCAATTCGGCTATCTATCGGGATGCCTATAGCGTAAATGACTCATAAAAACTACTCAGGTTCGGAAGCATTGAATCATTGCACGTTAAGGCGGGATGATAGTTGCAAATGGCAATAATGTTGGTGGATGCCATCATTGGTAAGTTGGATCAGTAGCTACTGTGATTGTGGATGCCTAGTCGGCTGTGTGTGTGCATGTATAACAAACATGAGCTGCATTTGTCTCACAGCGGATGCATATCCGATGACCACCTCCAATAACGATGAGCAGCTGACATGTATACAACTACCATTATTGCAATCCTATACTTTTACATCATGTCTTGCTGGTGGGACTACTATTACTATGGCGTTATACTCAAAAGTGAAGAAGGTGGATTATGATCATTACATCACTCGTCCCCCGTTAGAATGCTTATAGACTGCTGCTTTATTCATGAAATATAAAAGAGATTATGATCATTTGATGATGAATGTAAGTAATGCTGTTGTCCCATGGATCCATAGATTTGGACAGCTTGATTGTGGCACAGCAATAACCGCAGCAACTGGCTGATACGTGGTACAAGGTGTCAGAGCAAGGTAAACGCCAACTCTAATCAACATTACAGTGCTGGTGCTGCGGTTGGCGGATGTCCAAAAAGGGTCCGATTTCCCTTTTATAATTCAGGTGTTCGTTGATATACCATTGTCTTTCGCTTTCTGGTCATAACAGCTTATGTCTTCAATACCTGCCAGTTTATGGCTGGCCGTTGGTGTAATATCGACAGCATGTGTCAGTGCATTGACCATTTCGATCCAAAGAGCGTACGATCACAAGACGAAGCGACAAACTGAATCGGGTCCCGATCCTTCACCTCTCCATTTTGATCGCAAGCGAGATTCGTCGGTGCCATTCTCTGATGTCGATCGTGTGCCACGTCTTTGCTTTGAGACAGCTATCATTACGGCTATTTCCATATACAACTTGTATCTATGCGTCCAAGCACTTTCAGATAGCAATGGGTCGCAACAGCTTTATGATGTATTGGGAGCGGCATTTGTACTGGCGGCATGGGTGTATGCATTGGCTCTTGCATTGACTTCACAACGATACCGATTACCGAATGATTGGGGCTTTGTTATCAATGTGCACTTGTGCATTGTTTATTTTGTCTCATGGTGTTACTGTGGATGGGCCCTCTACGACACGTGGCGTGCTAACCCAACATGGTCCAATGGAATGCCAAAGTTGGTCTGCTTTTTGTTTACTTGTGATCTCTTATATGTCACGGCAACCATCAAACGCGGTGCTCCCTTCCTGGACGAGAATGATCACATCGTCAGCTCAGTCAACGTCTCATCAGCATTCGGTTTCTTGTTCTTCACTTGGATTCGTCCATTGGTCAAGCATGCTTACAAGGTTCGCAAGTTGAACGACAATGATTTACCCACATTGCCACCTATCTACCGTGGTTACAACTTGTTCTACATCTTTGGTGAATCACGTGGTCACAATCTACTTCGCCGGATATGGGATGCCAACCGTGTTGCGATCATCTTGCAGGTGGTCCTTGCTCTTATTTCATCAGTCCTTTACTATGTACCACACTTTTACACCAACAGACTCCTGAAGCTTATCCAGGATATGGGCGAAGGTCATCGTACCGAGAATGGTGTTGAAGAAGGTTTCATGATTGTCATTCAACAAGGCATTTCTTTTGTCCTTCTTGGTCTCAACATTGGTCAATTATGGTATTGGGGTAAGCATATCAACATCTCATTCCTATGATACGTTAGCTAAGATGCATCTCTTTAAATTCAAATAGCAGCGTCATCGCTTCAAGTTCGCTTAAAGGCTATGCTCAACATCGAGATCTATCACAAAACACTGCGACGATTGGATTCTGCCATTGCATCCGGTGGACAAGAAAAGGAAGAGAGCGGCAAAAAGACAAGCGAAGAAGATGATACGAAGTCTGAGGAGGAAGATGAAGATGTGACATCCACCGGCCAAATTGTCAATCTGATGAGCACCGACTCTGATCGCATTTCCGAGTTCAGCACGTGGTGGTTCAATGCCATTACTTGTCCTGCCGAGCTTGTTGTTGGTACCTACTTTTTGTATACCATCCTTGGTGTTTCTTGCTTTACCGGTTTAGGCGTCATGGTACTCGCATTGCCTTTGAACCATTACAATGCCCAATTATTCGCCAAAACCCAAGATCGCCTTATGGATGCTCGCGATAAACGGGTGTCTCTCATGAATGAAGTGCTTCAAGGAATCCGACAGATCAAATTCTTTGCTTCAGAGTCGAATTGGGAAAAGCGTATCATGCAGTCAAGAGCTGTTGAATTGGGTTACCTTCGCACAGCATACATTTCCGAGGCCTTGTTCCAGATGGTGTGGCAGGGGTAAGTAAACTATTATGATCGCTTCGATACAACGCATGATATGCTAACATCGCCATCATCAAAGATTACCCATTCTTGTGACAGCAATTGCTTTCTGGTCTTACACTATGCTTGAAGGAAATGAATTGACAGCATCTGTTGCTTTCACGGTAATTATCCTAAAGGCGTACCCACATGGATATATACTAACATTTTGTCATAGAGTATTATTGTCTTTGACGAATTGCGATTTTCGTTGATTGCTTTGCCAGATATCTTTATTGATGGTTTACAAGCTTGGACCAGGTACGATCAGATACAAATCCCGTGAAACATCAAGTATATCTCATATCGTTCTTTTATCAGTGTTCGACGTATTGAAAAGTACCTTGGTCAAGAGGAAATTGAAGCACCTGCACCTATGAATGCTGACGAGCCTGTGAAGATTGGATTTGATAATGCGACCGTAGCATGGACAGCATCACCCAACAATAACGAAGAATCGCAATCCTCCTCCTCATCGCAAGATACTTGTGCTGGCCCTGATGGATTCATTTTGAAGGATGTCAATCTGCATTTCCCGAACGACAAGTTGAGTTTGATTTGTGGCAAGACCGGCTCCGGAAAGAGTTTGCTTTTGTTGGGCCTTTTGGGTGAAGCTATGGTGACCAAAGGCAAGGTACATTGTCCTCGTGCTCCCATCGCCACTACCGTTTCCGCCACCTTCCACGTTCTTGAGGATATCCCTGAAGAAGAATGGATCTTGGAGCATTCTTTGGCTTTTGTCGCTCAAACTGGTAAGTAAAAAAGAGACGTAGATTTTCTCGGTTATAACGCATTATGTGATGACATTGTATAGCTTGGTTACAAAACGCATCCATCCGTGACAACATTCTCTTTGGACTTCCCTATGTGGAAAAACGATATCAAGCAACGCTTTCTGCCTGTGCTCTCGATAAGGATCTCTCAATCTTTGAGGATGGTGATATGACTGAAATTGGCGAGAAAGGCATTACGCTTTCAGGTGGTCAAAAGGCACGTGTTGCCCTTGCCCGTGCTGTATACTCTCGAGCCAAGATTATCTTGATGGATGATGTTCTTAGTGCAGTCGATGGTGAGTTACCTGAGTACATATGAATAGGCAAAAGTACTCACTTTGTTTTATAGCTCATACTGCCAAGCATCTTTACCGCAATTGCCTTATGGGTCCTTTAATGAAAGGCCGTACACGTGTCTTGGTCACGCATCACGTCAAGCTTTGCCTTGGTGGTAGCGATTATCTTGTTCATGTCGATGCTGGCCGCACTGATATTGCTGGTGCCCCTACTGAACTTCGTCAATCCGGTGCTCTTGCTTCTATTCTTGATGAAGACAAGGAAGATGAGGACGATGTTATTGAGGATGAAGTTGAAGAAGTGGACCCCCAACCTGTTGCAACGACCACAGAGACCAACAAAAAGCCTCCCAAGGCTCTCATTGAGGAAGAACGTAAGTATATGATTCTACTTTACATATAAGCATATTCACTTATCCGAATTATAGATCGTGAAACTGGTAAAATCAAGATGCGCCTTTACAGTCTGTACTTCAAGGCAGGCGGTAGCTGGTTGTTTTGGATCCTTGTTCTTTTCCTTGTTATCGGCAACCGTACCTTGGAGATTGGAGAATCATGGTGGATTAAGCAGTGGACGAGTACCGAGAACGATTCAAACACCACCAACATGTTTAGCGCCGCATCCATCATGCATGATACTTCAGAGAGATCGCTTCCCAATTATACACCTATGATTCACCATTCTGATGATGATTTTGTCCAAGTGTCGGGATTGAAGGGCCATAGCGTCATGTATTATTTGGGTATCTACGTGTTGATCACATTCAGCGGTGTCTTGGCTACCACGCTTCGATTCATTGCCGTCTTTGTTGGAGGTTTACGTGCCAGTCGCAAAATGTATGATGATCTTCTACGCCGCGTATTCAGAGCTCCTTTGCGTTTCTTCGATACAACCCCCATTGGCCGTATTTTGAATCGTTTCTCTCGAGATTTTGAAACGATTGATTCGCAAGTGCCTCACAATATGATGAGCTTTGTGCACACTGCCATTACTGTGGTGTCAACGGTCATCCTGGTTGGCTTTGCTATTCCTGTATTCACTATACCAATGCTTACGATTATCGTCCTCTATATCGCTGTCGGTGCAATGTTTGTTGTCACATCACGTGAACTCAAGCGCATGGATTCTGTTTCCCGCTCTCCATTGTTTAGCCATTTCTCTGAGACCATTGTTGGTGTCGCAACCATCCGTGCCTTTGGTGTAACCCGACAATTCATGCAAGAGATGCTCAAACGTGTTGATACCAATGCTCGCCCATACTACTATGTCTGGACTGCCAATCGCTGGGTCAGCTTACAATTCTTTTTGCTTGGTGCAGTCATTTCTATTGGTACTGGTACGGCTATCTTGCTCAACTTGGATTACTTGGATGCTGCCGCTGCAGGTTTTTGCTTGACATTTGTGCTGGCTTTGCATAATAATGTAAGTAATATGACGCGCAACGAGACAAAATGTTCTAATGGGATTCTTGTGAATGTAGATGTTCTGGTGTATCCGCCGCTATACCAGCGTTGAGATGAACTTTAACTCTGTTGAGCGTGTTGCTGAATTCATGGAAATGGATCAAGAGGCTCCTGCAGTAACGGACGTGCGACCACCTTCATTGGTAAGTCCTAACATCAAGTAAAAGTACGTTGTAGCTAATAACATGTTATTATAGTGGCCATCCGAGGGACGAGTACAAGTTGAGGATTTGGAAGTGCGTTATGCCCCTGATCTCGATCCTGTTCTTAAGGGTATCTCGTTCAATGTCAATCCCAGAGAAAAGGTTGGTGTCGTTGGCCGCACTGGCAGTGGCAAATCTACTCTTGCGTTGTCATTCTTCCGTTTCGTGGAGGCTTCCCGTGGCAGTATTGTGATCGATGGCATCGATATCAAGGATATTGGCACTGAAGATTTGCGTGGCAACTTGACCATCATCCCACAAGGTAAATTGTTATAATGTACTAAAGGTCGCAACATGGTACTAACATATTTATTGATCAGATCCCACTTTGTTCTCGGGTACATTGCGCACCAACATGGATCCATTCAACCAATTCAGCGACGATGATATCTTTACTGCCTTGAGACGAGTCCACCTTTTACCATCAGCAGACAGCTTGGAAGCGGATGAACTTGAAGAAGTCAATGCTAACGTTTTCCGTGACCTGGAGACCTCCGTTAGTGAAGGTGGCAAGAACTTTTCTCAAGGTCAACGTCAATTGCTTTGCCTTGCTCGTGCCTTGTTGCGTCGTAGTCATTTAGTTTTGATGGATGAAGCAACCGCAAGTGTGGATTTCCAAACCGATAAGGCTATTCAAAAGACCATCACCACCGAATTTGCAGACTGCAGCATTCTCTGCATTGCCCACCGCTTGCATACCGTTATCGAATATGACCGCATTTTGGTTTTGGATCAAGGAAAGATTGTTGAATACGCTAGGTAAGTAAATCATTGATCTTGTGCTAAATCGAGTACAGTACTTATATATCGTCTTATAGTCCCCTTGAACTTATCAGCAATTCTGAATCTGTATTCCACCAAATGTGCCGCAAATCCGGCGAATTCGATAGTCTTATGGCACTTGCCAAGAACAAACATCAACTTGTAGACGTGTAATATTTGTTTATGTATTGGATTAAAAAGGGAAAAGTAAAATGTCACTATTTGCATGAATTGTTTCTATGGGAACCATGTATGCCAAATCGAGGATCGACTTCTCCGCCTAGAAATGGATGGTGTTCAATGGCGCACGGATGCAACCCCTTTTCACGTAGCCAATTACTTGTACGTATATATCAGCAATCGATGATGGGAATGGAAAGGAGTGAATGGATGGATGAGGAGATGACAACATATCGATGGATGAATTATGGATGATGCAGCAAATCGGATGGATGGTTTCTGATACGACCTTTGCATTTTCAACATGCCATCGACACATGCCAACATTGGAATGGGGAGAGACGGAAAGCTGAGAGAATGCGACCCCAATGCTCGAATGAATACAGTCTTTCTGACGAATGTACCGTGTTTCTTTTGCATTTTGCGTCTTAGTTTTTGTCCAACATGGCTTCTCACAAGATCACCAAAGTTGCTGGTGCACAGCCTACCACCGAATTCGAGCTCACTGTTGCCCAGGCTCTTGTTGACTTGGAGAACAACGTTCCCGAGTTGAAGAAGGACCTTCGTCCTCTCCAGATCACTGCTGCTAAGGAGGTGAGAGAAGGCTGATTAAAAAGAGATTGGGATATGATATTGATGATGATGATAGGTTGAGATTGGTAATGGCAAGAAGGCTGTCATTATCTTTGTGCCCGTTCCTGCTCAAAAGGCCTGGGCCAAGATCCAAGCTCGTGTTACTCGTGAGCTTGAAAAGAAGTTCTCTGATCGCCATGTTGTCTTTGTTGCCCAACGTCGTGTCCTTCCTGTTCCAAGCCGTCGTTCCAACCCCAAGCAACCTCGTCCCAGATCTCGCACTTTGACCGCTGTTCACGATGCCATCCTTGAAGACCTCGCTTCTCCCTCTGAGATCGTTGCTAAGCGCACTCGTGTTGCCGTTGATGGTTCAAAGCTCATCCGCATGTAAGTAGTGTGTGCATTGGTTTTCCCGGTTATCTCTTTTCCTTGCATCCTATTTGTGCACATTGGTCCGTGTGTTACCACGTTACTGAGTGTCAATGCGCATGTCGCGTTTGTAATTTTAGTTTCCTCGATGCAAAGGACGCTACCTCTCTCGAGTACAAGTTGGATACTTTCTCTGCCGTCTACAAGAAGCTCACTGGCAAGGCTGTTGCCTTTGAATTTGCTCCCACTGCTGAAGTCTTTTAAGCATAGTAGTCAAATATAATAGAGTGATTGTGCGTTTTTTTTAAAAAAAAAGTCATGTAACATATCTATCAGACCAAAAGCGAACCATTTCCCGCTGGATCCGATCTCGATGGATCTGAGTGTCATTGTTTGTGTTTCCCGAAACAGGTGAAACAAGTTGAGTGGTGATTGAGTAGAAAAAAAGAAACATTTATGCCGTGACCCCGTTGTAGATCTGCTTGTTTCTTTCTTACCCTTTCCCTTCCATTCCACAACACGCACACACACAAACAAATAATCACACCTTTTCCCTACTATAATGGATTACCATCAATCTCCACATCCACATCCCCACCGTCATCACCATCACCATTATGGGCGTCAACTCTTTGATCACTTTCATACACACAATGAAAAAAGCGAGAAGCCACCTTTTGATCTCCCTACGGTGACCGTGACCGATACCTCCAAAGTTGATATTAAGGACCCAGTGGAAGCACAATCATTCCAAGACTTGAATAAGGTCGACGCTCAAGACGCAGCTGTTCCACCAGCCGAGATAGTGAACCCGGAACCTGTTCAAAACGTGATGGATAAGCAAGACCCCATGTATTATAAGGGAGCTGAATTGCTTGAAGAAGACATGGAAAAGCAACAACAAAAGCTAAATCAGCAACAACAAGAAGACGATGAGGAAGAAGTGTCTCGCATTTCTGAAGAGCTCAAGCGAACGACGGAACAAAACAAGCACATTCCATACATTGAGCCACAGCCTGAGGCCCCCAAAAAGAAAAAGAAACACCCTCACTTGGGATTTGACGAGCCTGTTATGCGTATCCTCCCTGATCGTGTGGTGATCACACAGCTTTATGGACATCAGCCTGTAAGTGAAATGCAACAAGCCAAACGCAAGCCGCGTGTATACATGGTCGCATGCGACTTTAGTTCAGAAAGTGTAAACGCTATCGAGTGGACCATGGGCACCATGATGCGTGATCGAGACGAAGTTCATGTTATCGCCGTGGTTCCACCGGATGATTCCTCCTCACAAAAAGCAAGCCCTGCAAATCAAGTATGTCTTTGGATCATAATCATAATACCCAACATTCATTGCTAATCATTTTCTACAACATAGTTGCAAGGTACTTCTATTTCTCTCTGTGACAAGGCACGGGATATCTTGAAGCACATGCTGTTGTATGACATCAAAATGGTCGTGCATGCTATTCGTGGTCATGTGAAAGAAGTTTTGATTTCTATGGTAACGTAAATTACAAGCAAAACGTGGCATATGTAGCTTACCCATATGCACGATAGATTTATGAATTGCCTTTGACGATGGTTGTCTGTGGCTCTCGAGGCCGAAGTGGAATGAAAGGGTAACGAGATTCTTATATTCTATGCCCTAAGGATCGAACTGATAACACTATCGTCTTGTAGTTTGCTGGTGGGTTCCATATCCAACTACCTCATCCAAAAGTCGCCTGTTCCCGTGTCAGTGATTCGTCAGCCGAAAAAGAAGTCCAAGGTGAAAAAGAACAAGACCGCACACGCAGCACCTCTCAGTGAAAGTAAGAGTGCTATCTCCAAAGTACCCATAGACAGCAGCAGCTGATATTTACAATCTTAGGTGTTAGGACAGGACAACTCGTGGTGGATGAACTCGGTAGCAAATCGAAACACGAGCGGTGAATCTTTTAGCGATAGCGATTTTTTCTTCTTGCATACCATATCCATTGGCTTCCTTACCATTTGCATCATACACATTTTCTTCCATCATCTCATACACACATATGAATACATCATTATTACCAAAACCTCACTTTTTATTGCTATGAACACCACTGCCTCACGGGTTGAAAGTGCTATCTACGTTGATAAAAAGTTTGTCATATTATCTCAAAGCTGGGTCTGTGCGTTCCGATATCTGTGCAACGTGATACATGTTATCCAAGTTTTACCCGAGAAATGCCAGCAAATGTTGATCTTGTAATCAGCCAGACACCCAGCGGTGTATTTATTTACATTGTTCGATGAGAGGGAAAAGATTGGAATGAAAATGAGATGCTATACACAAAGAAAAAAAGAGGCAAATTGGGAATGGGTGATAAAATCAAAAACAAAAAAAAGGCACAAGACGGAGAGATATCTATCTATACCCAGTCATCATCGTCTTCTTCATCCGAGAAAAGCGAGGATGCAACAGTGCGACGACTGGCAATACTGGCAGCATCATCACGAACATAGCTGAAACCTTTGAATGCTGATTGACTCAATGGCGATGACCTTGATGTACCAGCAGCTGTTTTGATTAAAAAGGAAGGTGCATGCTTCATATTACTGCTTGTATTGTTGGGTTGTTGTTGGTTGGCAAGTACAGGCTTGAAGGGTGGTCTGACCTGTTTGTTGGCGATCAAATCCCATTGGACGTCCTTGAAGAATGGATGTTGCTTGATCTCTTCTGCACCAGGGCGTGTATCGGGATTGCGATCAAGGAGACGTGTAATGAGATCCTTGGCTTCTGGAGATACGCTGGGATGAGAAGGAAACTTGAGAGGAGCATTGCAGATTCGACGATAGAGGATATCGAGATGGACCGAATGAAAAGGTGGACCACCTGTGAGTAATTCGTATAGTAGAATACCCAAACTCCACCAGTCAATAGCTTGTGTGTATGGCTCCTGACGCACCATTTCAGGTGCAAGGTATTCTGATGTGCCACAAAAAGTCATTGTTGTATCATTGTCACGCTTGAGCTCCTTGCATAATCCGAAATCGGTCAAAGCCACATGTCCTTGCGCATCGAGTAGAATGTTTTCCGGCTTGAGATCACGATACACCACTTGATGCTTATGGATGTGCTCCAATGCACAGGTTAACTCTGCGACATAGAATCGAGCTCTTTCCTCATTGAGATATTGCTCTCTTTGCAAATACGAGAATAGTTCGCCTCCAGGGATATAATCCATGACCAGGAATAGATGATCGGATGTTTGGAAACTGAACTTTAGGGTGACAATGAATGGGTTGGACAGGGTGCGGATCATAACATTGCGTTCCGAAATGGTGTGCGTCACCTCGTTTTGAGAAATCAACAATCGTTTTGAAAGCACTTTCATTGCATACGTCCGCTTGGTATCTCGCTTCACCACCTGGTAAACTTTTCCAAATGATCCATGTCCCAAAAGCCGTACAATACGAAACATGTCAGGGGTCAACTTGGTCTATAAGCAAGGTATGAGCATTCAGCATATGGCTATAAAAGATAGAGGATCACTTACTGGTGCAACCGATGTGTATTGTGTCTGCAATCGAATTTCACCTGTCACTTTGCCGTCAAACTCCTGCGATGCTTCATCCGCTCGAGAGACAAGTCGATACCAATGATCAACCATCTTTTTTGGTGTCAGGCATGGCTTCAAGATTGCTTGACCAAGGAAACGGTCATCCCCATTAGCCAGTCGATTGCCACGATCGTAAACTTGGATAATGAGCTCATCGTCATCGTTGCATACATCACTATCATACATAATCAGTACATGCATATAACATAAATAATAAGAGTGTACATACAAGTTTGCATTATAACGCCATTTTGGACAACTAGCTTCCATGGCTAACTGAAATATATCCAAATGTCGCCCTGATGTCGATGCATTGGGTATGGGAATAGGCTGCCCTGGAGACTTATCATTTTCGTCGCCACCCAAGGCTGGTAAATCAATAGTAGACATGACGTTTTTATCATATTGAACAAGGCCGTATATATCAGCTTTGGTGGGATCAAGCACTGTCAAGTTGCGAGCCTCTGTCAAGTTGATCCACAATCGACCCTGTGCCTGCTCTGGTGCTGGTGGCAAAATGGAATCATGGCTCTTTGACGATGCAGCCTTGTCATCGGTAGCAGCAGATTTGGTTGTCGTCGATGTTGCTGTTGCTGTTGTTGTATTATTGTTGCTGCCGATCAGAGCTTGGCTGAGAGAAGCAAGGGACAGAGAAGAGCGTGCATATCGTAACGTATCGCCAAGATTGCCAAGTCTATCCGTCAAATTGACAGAAGAGGATAATCTAGGTGCCGCGTGTAGACCCAGATTCTTTATCAGGGTGTCTGCAAAATCTGCCATAGCTGTTGTATATCAAAACAATTTTAAAGAATCATAAACAGGGATCGAAGGACCTCGGAAGCACATTAAAAGAGGGAAGATCACCGAGGCAAATGAAACAAAAGAGAAAAAAGAATCAAGGATATATAATCTGACTTGTCACTAAAAAAAACCAAGTCGATCAATAAGAATCCCTTCTTTTGCTCTTTGTTGGGGAAGTGGTGCCCCAGCAAGTTGCATACATCAAAGCTCTCATTGGACCCATTTTGCGGGGTTCACCCCATCCGACATCGTGTTTTTTCCCCACAGCAACCTTGTTCACTGCTATTGCTTGCTTCTGCTCCAAGATGCGATGGGCTGAAGGTACTATTACACACACAAGCTATTCCTTGACATGGATATAGGATCAATATTCATCCTGTGTTGCCATTGTACAACAATCCAACCATCCCGAATCATTTCCAGCAATGACGCTTTCCATTGACACAATGACTTCTCCTCTTTACTGGATTCATTCTTCTATTTGATTATCATCTCTATCTTTGGCCAACTTGAAGATCTAAAATAAAAAAGAGAGACGACTTTTAGTGATACGTGCGTTTGGTCCCCTTGTTACCGTGCCCATGATGCTTGGTGAGAAAGTTCCCCTTTTGCATCTGGGTCCCAAAACATGCGATCCGACATACCTCCGATGTACTGAGCCTATTGCGGACGGACCAATTGAGCATCCCTTGTATCAACGGTCTCGCGTATGGCACGGCTAACAAGTTTGCATATGCTTGACGTTGCGCCGATATCATTGCCATTAGATCCGCATATTCTGCAGAGTCGTCTTCTTCAGATATCATATCATCGTCGTCGTCATCACAATGGCTGCTACTGCTGTCGTGATCGGCAGGGTCACCGAAGAATATAAGCTTGTCAGCATCAGGGTATCGACACATTTCCTAAATGATGAAGGTGCTTTTAGAATAACTCTACCCCCAGATAATGCCAATCATAGGATAGATACCTCATTCAATACAGTGGTAGGTGGTGGACCCATAATCCTCACAAGTTGACCGATTTGTTCAATATCACTTTCACCAGTAAACAAAGGGTCTCCACGTAACAAATGACAAAAAATGCATCCAAGTGACCATATATCTGTTGATGGAGCATATAGCCGACTTCCGAAAAGGTGCTCGGGTGCTTTGTAGATCCTGAATTGGGAATGTCAACATCAACCCCTATATTTTGATCTCGTTTCACCCAACTTACAATGTACCAATCTCTTCATTGTCTTGCTCTTCCATATCGCTGGGTGCTGAATCATCCGTGACATGCTGCATTATGAAATGTGCACAGCCAAAATCCGCAATAACCATGTGATTGTTGTTTGTCGAGTCAACAAGTACATTCGATGGACTTAGGTCGCAATGGATGACGCCCTGGTCATGCAAGAAATCCAATCCTTGTGCCAACTGATACACTGCATTGAAAGCAAATATTTGATCGCAGCTACTAACAAGGTCCAAGAGCGTCTTGTCGTAAAAAGGAAACAGCAGGTTGCATTCTGAGGGGTTCTTTTGCACGTCCAATAGGTAAATGACCTGTAAAGAGTAGAACAAATGAGCAGGATTGAGGAGACTAACGCGTCTCTCATTCTTATTACATGGTGTTCCCAAGCATGGAGTTCTGAATTGGCGCGAATGGCACGCAACGCTCGAAGTTCCCGTTCGCAATGTCTCTTGACGAGTCTACCATGTTGAGCCTTGTACGATTTCACGGCAACAACTCGGTGTTGGAGCGAAGACTTTTCGACTGTGGCAAATACACCTGCGGCCATCAATGCATGAAAGAAATGGGTCCCATTGGCATATTTTGGTCACACAAATTATAGTCCCATGTTGTCACCCAACAACCATCCCCTTCTTGTAACCCACCAAACTTTGCTTAGCAACGCATGATGAAATAAAAAGAAGACCATCTCAAACATCAAAAGAGGTAAACACACGTACACAAGGTGTTAGAGATAATAACAAGTTGGTTCATTTGTGATTTGAATCAATACATCTACTATGCAAAACTACATAAGTCCCTGATCTATTCAACCATTTTCCCTTTCCTTCCTCCATCCACGCTGATACATCATAACAACAGCCAACAAAACAATTTGGGTGGGATGACTCCTGCCGCCTATCCCTAGACAAGTGTGTATCTTTATTCACTCTACTCCTTGTAGCTGTAGTACGACTCGCGTACACCTAGCCAAGCAAGGGAAGAAGAGCGTCGAGGATGGTTTTGTTTACTCGTCCTGCTCAAGAACATTGCGTTCAGAGACGTAGATACCATCCAAAAACTTTCGAATATCCTTGTTTCTGACACGGCATGTTTGTTGAATATCGGCAGCTATACAATAAAATGTTATTTCCCATATACTCTAATCCATCCCTATCACCATCACCATCACTTACCAGATTGGGAGACATTTTCTAAATCATTACCGGTGATAAGCAACTCATCCTTTTGAGACTTGGAGGCTTCGCAGTGAACACCTTCGCGCATCTTGACTTGGAAAGCAACCTTTTGACCCAAAAAGTTGCGGATCTCGACAGCGTCATTGGTGCTGTTGACAATAACGTTGATAGGAAAGTGAGCATAGACATATCGCATCTTGTATTGGAAGCCCTTGGTGACACCAGTGATCATGTTGTTGATAATAGAACGGACGGTACGAATAGCAGCGACATGCTTGCGAGCACCATGATAGACAGAGAACTGGAGCTTATTCTTGGCAACAAGCTTGATTTCAATGTTCAAATGGCGGAGGTTCTTGGTGAGCTTGCCACGAGGTCCTTCGACATTGATGATACGCGATTGGATTTTGACGGAGACGTTGTCAGGGACAATAAGCTCATCAGATTTTTGGATATCTTTCATGATCTAATAATGGATAAATAAATATCATGGATGAATCATATGGATGCTTATATACTTACGGATGGATGCTATAATACAAAAGATGGATGGATGAAGAAAGGATGGATCCCAGATGTTGTTGGTTGCTTTGGTAACCTATCAATTTTCGGAGCTCAGTTGCCCCGGCAACAGCCCGCACCACTGAAACACCTTGGGTTGCATGGATCGTCATTTGTGCAGCTTGCTTAGCAGCACATGCAAATAGTGCTTCCCTCGTTCGACACGGCGTCCAATTTTCTTTTTTTTCTTTTTTTTGGGGGGTGGTGGTGCGTGGTGGTGTACATAATGCATCATCTAAGCTTGTGCTTGCTTAGGCACAAGTTGTTTTAAGGTTTATCATGTAAAAAAATCAAAACTAAGCGCTTGATGCAATACTTGCATCCGCCAGCATGTCACGTCGTCGTCAGCTGGAATCTGAGGAATCACTATCCCAACCCAGTGAGATAACAATGCTGCAAAAAGGTATGATAACTATATTCACAAAGTCACCATGACAATATCGTATATCATAACGACAGAAAAGGTGTGGTGGGTGGGACGGCACGGAATGGAATGGAATGGAATGGAAAAAGATGTCGTTTGGTCAGCAAAGAGTTCGTGTGATCTTTATCTCTCGGAGTGGTGTGCCACACAGCTGCGTAGCTTTTACACAGCGCATAAAAGGGCCCTGTTCCTGTTTACATCATTCATTGTGTCACAAGCTTCTTTTTTTCTCGCACATGGATTTTGATTGTGGATGCGACTGGTTTAGCACAAACGTTTCAATTTCATCATTGGCTAGTCGTGACAGCATTATCTGTGTCGATCTCGGATGAAATAAAGTCATGGAAAAGGCAACTTTATCAGTCAACCATTGTATTACTTGCTTCGAACGTGTAGCAAAGTTTAATGAGGATACACAATGAACCTTGCAATACGCGTCTGATTATTATGATACCAAACAAAGAAAAGGAGATACATGCACGTAGCTGGCGAATGGGATGATGTGTGGCTGAGGAAGCTAATGCATGGTAGATAACGCTTAACCGCTTTCCCAACGAGAATGCATATTCCCAGTGAAGTGATAAGGTGAATGGCGTTGCCTTTTAATCATGTCCATATCGGTAGTATACTTTTGCTGGTTGATGATCATTCAATGGCAGCTTTTTTTAATATCATTATCCAATATGAAACCAAGTTGAGCTACAAGGGAATTACAGAAATTGAAAAGTAGAATTCTCCCACGAGAACAAAGAAGAGAAGAAGGTTGTAAGTGAGCAATCATTCAGGCAGAATGAGAAATGGAGCAATTTTGGTTTGCTTTAGAAGGTCGGGAATCCCCCACAAGGGAAAGTGATGCGACACACAATTGCTATCCAGCACCTCCCAACACAGGAACATGCATATATACACACACACACAGAGCTTCATGATGTGATGCGACCATGTACAACGTATGCACCTGTCGTGTGGCCCAAGCCCTGGCTGAACATATTTAAATCAGGCGAAAGGAACGCATCTTTTTTTTTTCCTTTTCCCCTCTTCCCCTTTTCAACTTTTATTGCGGTGTTACGCTTGTCACTCGCACGTTTATACGTCTTGGTCATATCACTCATGCCGTTATAAACCGGTTCTATTTAGCCGCAAATAACAAAATACAAGCAACCAGCACCCGCTGTATCAGATCTCTGCTGTGGTATTTACTACGACAACGCACGAAGATATCATCATCCAGTGATACATGACAATGACAACACAATCATCAGCTACGTTTTTAAAGCACCAAGTCACCCTTTCAAAAGAATCTCGATCCATGGATGACCAGGTATCCATTATACACAGCGAGTTCCGACACGGAAGTACGACATTAGATATACCCATGGTGGGTGATAGTAGGGGCAATTCAGCACAACACAAACAACAACGCCCTGAAGGAACATCCTCCTTTTCCTCTATTTCCACTGAAGGGACTAGCACATCTCCTGAAAACAGTCTTTGTCATGTCGTCTCTGCACCCATTGTAGATAGACCCCATCAACAACACTCAGCACGTACTTCAGTCAGCAGTGACCATGGCATGTTGTTCGCACCCAATATGACAGCTGTTCGACCCCATTCTGAAATCATCCTCCCTCATCATCATCATCACCACCACCAACAACAACAACAACAACGACCATGGAAACGTAAAAGTAGCAGTAGTAGCACATTCTTCTTTACCCGACTCTTGAGGCGTTGGTCATATCATACTAGCAACGATATTCAACTTGTGGGAAACCATCGTTATGTCGGTCGCTTGGCTGAGCGATATGGTGATTACGTTAAACCGGATCGACGTGGGTCAACGACGCATAAGAGTATGGGTGCAACGTCTCGAAAGAATATCGCCAGTGGAGCAACAGCAGTGATTCGTCTAGTGCGTTCGTTGAATGGCGATAGTATACTTGCTGTCAAGGAATTCAAGAGGCGTGAAAAGGACGAGAATGTCAAGGAATACATGAAGCGCATGCACAATGAGTATTGCATTAGCAAGACGGTTTCCAATCATCGCAATGTCGTCAAGACGATCGACCTGGTACTTGATGAGCAGAATCGGTGGTGTACTATCATGGAATATGTGAGCTACTCTTTTTCTTTCTTTTGTACTCTCTTATGCAAGGAACTGACAACAGTTGAAATTACAGTGTTCTGGAGGCGATCTTTTTACATTGCTGAGAGATAGGGCAACAGCGATACCAGTTATGGAACAAGCTTGTTTATTCAAACAGCTCTTGCTTGGTCTTCAACATTTACATCAACACGGTATCGCGCACCGAGATATCAAACCTGAAAACCTCATTCTCACGGCTGGTGGCACATTGAAAATAGCCGATTTTGGTACATCCACTGTGATGCGTAACGTATTCAAGCGCCATCAAGTGCAACCTTGTAGCCAATGGTGTGGTTCATCCGAGTTCTGGTCACCCGAGATGTGGACTCTGAAACATCAACAGCAACGATATGATGGCCAAGCACTTGATGTTTGGAGTGCTGGTATCACATTCTTTTGTATGCGATTTGGAAAACTTCCTTTCAGGGCAGCCTTTTATCATGATCCCAAAACACGACAATCAACCCCGTTGCCAAGCGACGCCCAATCTACATCGCCCGCTTATGTATCTGCCACAGCAACCGATGGTGGTGATCCAGCATTTGGTCTCTATTACTATCAGCGGCAAACTCAGGGACCGATGAATTGTGATCTTTGGGAAGGAATGATTGATTCGACAGCAACAGCAGCAGGTGCCAGTGATCTTCCTCAGCAGTCCACGTCTTGTTCTTTATCTGAAAAGGAATGCGAATGTATAGCTGGAATGCTAGATCCACACCCCATCACCCGCTGGACGGTCGATCAAGCACTCGCTTCTTCATGGATGTCAACTGACATTGAAATGTGTAACGACGGCGCATTGCCAAATGGATGGCGTCATTATCATTGCATTGCACCAAGCACAACTTCCAGTATCCTATAGCACTTTGATATTCAGTAATTATGAGAGATTCTTATTACTTGTAGATAGTAAAATAGTTAGTTAGGTGATGGAGTTGTAGCTTTGATAGCCCTATCATCAGCCAAAGTAAAAGAAACATGCAACAATCAACCCGAAACACACACAACCACATGAATGATGCATGATGCTGATGACAATCACTAGCTGCACCAAACAGCAGTTGTCCCCTTTTATCCTTTATCACAGCATTTACAAGTGGGCATACAACTTTTACAATCCTGCATAAATCTTTCTGTATTACAATGCATCAAATGCATACACACGATGAGATCAATACAGGCGAAAGGAACGTCTTATAGAAACTTTGAAACTTTGAACAACGCAATCCAATATTCGTTAAAGTAATCCTTTAATACAGAGTATAGATTGGAAGGTACAACGATTTGCTCGTTTGGGAGATACACCGATTGGAAAGTCTCTATCCTGTGGGCGTGCATTTGTGAAGATGAACGGGTAGACGTGAGGTGCCCAATCATACTCAGACAGTTCAGGATGATAGCATACTTCGTCAAGCTGCCAATAGAAACATAAGAAAAAAAAGCACTTTTTCCACTCGTTGTACATATCAAGCGATATCCAAATCCGTAGGAAGTCGTATGTATTAAAGGCAAGTTGCTAAAAAATGCTGCTTCTATATAATGGCTATCTGCTGTTGACGTAAGAAAAGACTGCAAGCCAGGTTCCTGCAAGTAACTTGAGACGATGAAATATAGACCTTGCTAATATCAACTGCTGCAATGAATGCTGTTACGCTTGGTTGTGGTGGAGGAGTGTGCAAGAGAACGTGCAGTGTCAAGAAACGCGAGTGTTGTAGTGCCATGGACTTGCCATTCAGTCAAAGGCAATCGGATCAAGACAGTTGTAGGCTTAACATGATGGGTTGAAGCACGACAATCGTTTGCAGGTAATAGTTGTACTTGAATGGGCGGCAGTTGAGAAGGTCGACAACTGTGCGTTGGAATGTAGCTGTCGAAGCGGAAACGGATATTGCAATGGCGATCGGAAAGTACCTTTTCAAGTAGACATTCGCAACGACCGAACAGCCTTTTGCCTCACAGTGTATGTATTGTCGTTCACATGTGAGTTTTCTATCTCTCGTAGATGTCTTCCATTAATGTGGCCACGGCTGAAAGTAAAGGAAGAGGAGGCTGGTCGCGGTGCTGGGCACTTGGCTCTCATAATCCTCCTGAGCTTGAAATTGGATTGCATGATTCGACGTATTTTCACGTCTTTACCCTTCCCACAACGCGAAAACCGCCATTTTTTCGTGCTATACAGATTAGATACTTCATTTTCATTTAATATGTAGCATCGTTTTGATAAGAATCATAATAAAGTAGGCGTTTTTCGCTATATTAGGAAATTTTTGCGGTCCTCATTGTTTTCAAAAATTTCCAAAAAAAGGTTTCGTGATGTAATGGTTAGCATATGAGACTCTGAATCTCATTATCCGAGTTCGAATCTCGGCGAGACCTTTTTGCTTGCCGAAAGGCAGGGGGTATTTTTTTTATTGTGTCGGTATACTTCTTTATCTTTTGACAAGATCACATGATCTTGATCATGATTCCACGACATTCCTTTTGGCACACTTCGGATATACTTCTTTACCATTTGAAGTATCATATGATTTCCATCCATGTTTCCTTGACATTCCTTTTGATACATCACACACAATGCACGGTCACACCTTTCCATCGCTTTCCCTCCCCTCTCCCATCGTTTCTAGAATCTACATCCACACATATATATAAGAACGCATTGCGTCCAAAAATAAATCATCATCTTTCATCTCTCGTAAAAAGGTCATCTTTTATCAATTGTTGTCCTGGCCTTGCTTTGCAGCCAATCTTGATCACGACAATTGGTAGCTGATGAATCCCATCCACCGTCAAGAAAGCTATCGAACACCAAGACCGGATATCCCTGAATCAGACGAAGAAGACACAACCGTTATTGGCACTACCGTGAACCCAGGCATGAGTGACCCTGCTATTATTCAAGTGATATTGGAACAGCTACGGAACCAGCAAGAGGAATTGATCCTTCTAAGAAGAGAAAGACAAGAAATTGGATCAACAGCAAGTAACATCAAGGCCGTGAAACCGGATGTTTTTCGAGGAGAACGTTCAACTGGTGCAGTTGAAGCATGGTTGCATACTGTCCAAAAGTATTGCGAGCTCACTCGTCTCAATGACCAAGAGCGTGTACTTTTTGCATCAACCTTGTTAAGAGATTCTGCTGCCACTTGGTGGCGACACCTTGAGACATCAATTGACGAAAACACTGGTGAAACTGAAGCACCCAAGGACTGGAGCGATTTTAAGGATCCCTTTCGTAAAGAATTTCGGCCAAGCAATGCTACCCAGATGGCACGACAACGTTTGGAGAAACTAAAGCAGCAAGACAGCATTCGAGATTACATTATTGAATTCCGCAACATCATGTTGGACCTCCCAGATATGTTCGAAGAAGATGCTGTGCACCAATTTATTCAAGGACTGCAATATGAACCACGTCTACAAGTATTTCTACGGACACCTACCTCTCTCAAGGAAGCATATTCTGCAGCAGAAGCCTACGAAGCAGCTGTTGAATGTGCTAGAGGCATACGCGATCCACCAGTCAACAACTCAAGATACGGATACAACAATCACCATGGCGATTCCGGTTTTCAAGGCAGCACCCGTGCAACACGATCCACTACTGATGGCCCAACACCGATGGATTTGGATGCCCTGTATAACAATCGCAAGAACAATCATCGTGGTTTTGGTAAACGTTCCGGAACCATCCAATGCCACAATTGCCAAGGCTATGGACATATCGCTCGACAATGCCCGTCTCCACGTCTTGGTGACAAGAACACCCAACCTTTAAAAGGCAAAGCGTGGCGAGTATGAAGGGACGCTCGTCACGCGTAGTCCAGTCCCTTAACATGGTGAAACCTGTGGAAGATCATCAAGAAGCCGCTGCCATGGATCCCGGTGACAAGGAAGGAAAACAACAGCATCAAGGACCTTTGGAGGAAGAACAGCTCATTGACTTGCGTGACCCCATCGATGAAACAACTAGCATAGAGGATGACATACGCCGTATTGAAAAGCTCAACTCAATAAAGGAAACCGATCTTCCCCTGTACTCAATGACCTGCAATGGGCAACTAGTGAACGTCTTATTAGATACAGGAGCCAGTACTTCTTACATCTCACCTCGACTTAGCTCTTATCTCAACATTGAGCAGGTTGTTGGTAGAGAAGTGGAAACTGCTGGTGGCCATTCGATCGGTATATATGCCCGTGCCTCCTTTGAGTTGGGTATTGTCAATGGCTGTGTCATTCCTTGGTGTGCGTATGTGCTAGATACCAAATTCGATCTTATCCTTGGTCAAGATTGGTTCAAGTCAGTGGAGCCGATCCCATTTTGGCGTCATGATAGTTGGCAGATCAAGCATCAAGATAAGACTTTCACTTTGGAACCAAGTCGACGGCGCATCATTCCGGAGTTGGCGTATCTGATCACACAGCGTCAAGTGGAACGATATACACGACAAAAGGAGATATCTGAGATGTTCCTCTTGTTTACGGCATCGAATCGTACTTCAAGCAATGATGTTGGCAACGTTGAATTTAAGGCAATGATTCAAGAGTATGGTGATGTGTTCCGCAATTCGCTACCAGGACTCCCTCCAGCACGACAAGTTGAGCATGTCATCGACACTGGAGACGCAAAGCCTATAAACAAACCACCTTTCAAAATGAGCCCACGAGAGCTTGATGAGTTGCGTAAACAACTTGCCGAGTTACTGGATTTGGGGTTAATTCGACCAAGTGCATCTCCTTGGGGCGCTCCGGTTCTGTTCGTGCGAAAAAAGGATGGCAGCATGAGATTATGCATTGACTATCGTGCAATTAATCAAGTGACCAAGCGCAATGGCCATCCCTTACCAAGAATCGATGAGTGTCTGGAAAGATTGAGCGGCGCACGTTTCTTCACGAGTATTGATCTCAAAAGCGGTTACCACCAGGTGCGGATCAGAGAAGAGGATGTTCCTAAAACTGCTTTTAATACTCGTTACGGGTCATATGAATTCCTGGTCTTACCCTTTGGTCTTACAAATGCACCACCAACGTTCCAGCGTTTGATGAATTCCATCTTAGGGGAGTATCTTGACAAATTCGTGTTAGTCTACCTTGATGACATTCTCGTTTTTAGTCGTACCCAAGAGGAGCACATCAAGCATGTCCGCCAACTACTGGAATGTTTACGCAAGTCTCAATTGTATGCCAACCTGAAGAAATGTGAATTCAATAAGAGGGAGTTAGAGTTTGTTGGTTTCCATGTCAGTGATCAAGGCATCTTACCCTCCAAGTCCAAGGTGGCTGCAATTCAATCATGGCCAGTGCCAACGAATGTTCAAGAAGTGAGGCAGTTTGTGGGTCTTGCATCGCACTATAGGCGCTTCGTCAAGAATTTTGCAAGTATAGCAGCTCCCCTGACTGATCTTACACAAGGCACCGGACATAAACGGCGTAGCATTGAATGGACCAAACGTTGCCAAGAAGCTTTTGACCGTATCAAGGATTGTATGTCGTCAGCCCCCATCCTTATTGCTCCTGATCCTGATAAGCCATT
>JNEU01000850.1:0-42093 GCA_000697475.1 Lichtheimia corymbifera B2541
TTTGAATAGTGAGCGAACATTCAAAGAGGCGAGTCGTGCTGTATTATTATTTATCATATTATTGGTGATGCTGTGGGTCAGGTGATTCCCTAGCGGATTGTTGTGATTGCAATCGTTGTTGGCTCATGTTGCGGGTGACCCGTGTGCTGGATGCTGTATCAAATTTTGGTTTTTTAGGTGCTGGAGTGTGCTGATGCTGATCATGGGCGATAGTGCGGTCGTTGTTGTCGGTCATTCTATAGTCGTTATCCTGTTGAGGTGTGTTGTCAATAATCATTCGGGTGTCGGGGTTACCAGTAGTTGGAGTGCTGAAGTCTTGGGCTAAGTTGGTGTTCGTCATATGCTGATCCTCAACATCAGGTTGAGAAACTGTATCAGTATGCTGATCGTTGGTTGGATTGGATCCAATATCATCGATGATTGATGAATGTGCTGAGGTAGTCATCTCCGAGTCATGATCATCAGCTACAGCTGACGCCGTGGTTGGGTACGTATCAAGAAGCTGAGAATCGGTTAATGAATCCACAATGGCAGCTTGACGCTCACGTTGTACAACAGGACAATGGCGACGAAAATGGCCTTTTTGGTGGCAGTGAAAGCAAGTGAGTTCTTGAAGTTTGGGACATTCCATCTTTCGATGACCTTCAGTGTTGCAATATCGGCAAAGAGGAGGTGCATTTTTCCATGAAGCAGGAAACACATCATCCCACGCTTCTATGGGGATAAGGCGGGTAAGTGGTCTATAGAAGGGCTTATCATCCGACATTATGGCACCCGACGGAGTGGATGTGTCCAAAATGACGGTAGCCTCTCCTTCGAAGGTTTCAGATTCAGGTTCAACGTATAGACGGATTTGGCAGACACGACCATAGGCACCCATGGCGTTTCTCAATACTTGCTCAATGACATCTTGTGAAAGAAATGGTAGGTGAGAGAAGTTGACCTTGGTAATTTCAGCATCAGCTGACAATGCACGTGTAGCACGATATGTGATGCCATCATAGGTGACACCATCAGTCAAAGCTTTGTCTCTGGCGTTATCATCGTCAAATCGTGTCTCAATTAACAATGAGCGTGGGTTGCGGGAACGTGAGATGGTTCTTGCTCCAAGGACAGTGCCGAGTTGTTTGATCGTCTGATATGCGATAGACTTAGATGGGAGGTTGGTGCCAAAGTCGAAAATTACAGCATTAGGATTCAAAGCTCTAGTGAGGATGGTTTCTGCCTGACGAGCACGTCGAGCCTCTTCATAGCCGTGCTCTTCAAAGAGAGTGATGCTTTTATTGCGGACAACATTGGCCCAAGACCTGCGTCCTGGGGTAAGTTGACCTGTTGCCATGGATAGTGTGTTGGTGTGGAGTTGAGTGAAATGTGATTGGTCCGAGTCCGAAAAAGTGAAATTTAGCGGGAAGACCTCATTGTCAACTAGGTAGACCCCGATAGAGCCGAAGATGCAGACGGACTTCTTTGTGCAACACAGCTCATTTGCATGATACTTCACAATGAGCAAAGGCCACTCTCCATATAGCATTAAGCTTACAGCATAGTAAAAACATAAAGATGCCTGTATATCAAAACTTTACAATGAAGCGTGGGGTCTTCAATCGAACAAAGTTGCTCGTCGGGGTGAAGCGCACCCTGTGTTGAAGTTTCACGATCGTCGTGGCCATTCTCCGATTCACCCAATGTCACCACCAGCCTCGTCGAAAAAAAATTCAAGAGGTCGACCAGATTCAGTTTGGCTGGTGGTGACATTGGGTGATCCTGAGAATGGCCACGACGATCGTGAAACTTGCACCCAAGGTGCGCTTGACCACAACGAGCAACTTCGTTCGCTTGAAGCCCCCGCGTTTCATTGTAGAATTTTTAGTTATGGGCATCTTTATGTTTTACATATGATGTAAGGGTGGTGCTATATGGCAAGTGGTTTTGTTGATTGTCAAGTAGTTAGTTTCTAATAGAGCCAAAGATGCAGAGAGGCGTGTTCGTGTACCTGAGCTAAAAAGTCAGCATTTCAGGGACAATGCATGGCAGGTACGCAAACGTCGTTTCCAATGCATACATTGGCAGCTAACATGTACTTTTTCTCATTCCCAGCTTTTGCCCAATCCACTTGATGGGAACGATGCACCTGATCCAGACATTCATCTCCATCATTCAACTTTCTTGACCCGAGCTGATTTGACCGAGTTACGCTCAAACAAAGAGCATATCAGCCCATACATGCAGCATGCACTATCTACCCCAACTGACTTCTCTTTATTTAAGCGTAACGCAGCCAAATCAGCTCAGATCAACGTAATCGAATCATGGAAATACTCGACTGGAGCAGGTGCATCATTCCCATCAAGTGGATTGCACAAAAGCAGGGAATGGAAAAAAAGCGGATGTTAGCTGCCAATGAATAATGACCGTTATTGAATCGTCCATTCACATATCATTTTTTCTGCTTGTGTCTTGCTTGGATGATTTTCATAACGACGACAACTACGACTAGTAAATATTATCCCTTTCACCAGCATATCCACACAACCGACCAGCAGCTACCTCGTTACAAGCTTCATGATGGTGGATCCAATGAAAATTTAGCTATCCATCAACAGCAAGAACAAGACACTACCTCCATGCAGAAATGACTACGCAGCCAATCAGGAGACCTTGACATACAAACCGGACATGCCACCGCACATTGGTCTGGAAGAGGAAACAAAAGACAACAACTACGTGATAGTAGTACCTTAACGAATAAAAAAGAACTTTATGTAATCCAATAATTATGGTTCTAATGGCATTCGCATATGGTAATGGGCAACGTCGTATCGATAAAAGACCTCATCATTGTCAATATGGAAGCCCAAGTGCTTATAGAAATCCACCTTGAAATGCTGTGCACTTAGGGTCAATGCTTGAACGCCACGTGCCTTTGCACATTCAATGACAGCTTGTACCAAAATCTTTCCATAGGAACATCCTCGAGCATCGGACAAGACAGCCAATCGACTCAAGATAGCTACACCTTCTTCATCATTGATATGCATTCGTACTGTGCCTACAGGTACCTTTTCACCATCTCCTCCTCTTCCTCCTTGCGAATTATCATTATCCACGGTATTGGCAATAAGCAAGAAATGGTCGGCAATAGGATCAATGGGTCTACAGAGATGAAGCATGTTGATATATATGTAATGCTAATCGGATACAAGCATGATCGCGTACTCGTTTACTTCGATGTAGGCCGGATATTTTTGCTCCACAATAAAGACTTGGTAACGTACATCCATGCATTTTTTCTTATCCGATTCAGTGGTAGCTAGTAGGACCTCATGATTGTGATAGCGACGGGTCATGATGTTGTAAAAGTGGAGAAGAAGGATGATAAAAATGGATGATGATGCACCTCCACATTATCTTGACGCTGACAGGATGATCATCGATGAGTCACACACAGTACGTTGCGTAGTAGCATTAGCACCTCCGAAACTTCGGAAGAATGAACCGCGCAACCCCTTGTGGATACACATGGCTTCTTGTCATGCAAAGCATTGTTGCATACAAAAAAACGCCTTTCCCACAATGAGCTACTTATAACATCCTTTCTGTCACATGCCATGATACGACGACGAAAATTCAGGAACTGCATCATATGGGTCTTTGTTGTATTGGTGGTGGAAGTGACCTATGTCTTGAAGCCCAGTCTGACCCTTGATCATGGAAGGCGAGTTATCCTTTATTAGCATATGCAAGGTATGAATTCCATATAGAGACATGATACGATCGGATCCTTGGATCACTCAGTGCGGTGAATAATGAATACCAATTTGTGTCTCCGCGTCATGTGCGCTCTCATCTTCTTTCATGTACACAGGTAATATAGATCATCCACCCACCCACACCAAAATAACATATCTCACACGCAACTTGTAGACTCTGATCCCGATTACCGATCCACAAAGACATGCTCAGGCATTCCACCGCCCTCTTCACGAGACTTTGAACGCGTTTCTAGTCGCGATCATCGTTGGGATCGATCCCAGCAACAACAACAACAACGCCACATGCCAACGCATCGCGATCCACCACGACCCATGCCGGTTGATATGCGCATCAGCACAGACTTTATACAATGCAAGCCTGAGCAACGACTTGCTATTGATGATTTGGTGGCTACTATTCGTATCAAGACTGGTGATGCTGTAAGTTTTTGCATATCCTTCTCCATGTCAGCAAGATCACCTATTCACATACACCCACACACTCTCTCTCTTTCTCCTAGGCAGGTGGACTCTTTTGGGATATGCCAGAATTGACGGATCAACTCACACGTTTACGAGTAAGTGAGGATGTATATTGTGTGTATGTATATATATATGCTAACCCAAGTTTGTTTCAGGAACGTGTCAAGGATGCGACATCCGAAGCACGTGGCAAGAGCAATCCTTTTGAACGTATCAACAAGTCGATCTTTATCAACCGTGCTGCGACCAAGCTGGCTGCTTTGGATGCTACTTTTGGTTTGACGAGTACACAAGGCAACGAGGTATATACATAGATAGAAGGATGGGACGTGCATGTATATATGAATGCTAACCCCCCTTTGACATGATCTTTAGACATTTACATTTGCCGATCTTTGTGGTGGTCCTGGTGGATTCACAGGTTAATCGGATTTGAAAATGGGTTTTGGATTGGATATACTCAAAGGGTGCATATAGAGTACTTGTTATGGAGAGTACACAGCTGGGGAGGATCAGCCTATGGTTACGGTATCACCCTTAAAGCATCACCGCATGAGGATCAACTCAATTGGCACACGGACAAGTTTCGACCTGATGTCCCATTGAACTTCACCAAAGTCGATGGCGTCGATGGCACAGGTAAATCCTCAGCTAAGCTAGTGAAAGTAACATATTAATCAAACTCCTTTTCTTAGGTGATCTCTACCGAGACGCCAATATCCGAGAATTTGGATCCATTGTGCAACAATACACACGTGATCGAGGCGTTGATTTGGTCGTTGCGGACGGTGTAAGTGATTGACATGGATGGATGGGTTGAGATGGATATTCATGAATCATCCTTTTATCCAGGGCTTTGATTTTACGGGTCGTGAAATGCATCAAGAACAATTGGCACGGCGTCTAATCTTATGTGAGATCATTACCATGCTGACATGCCTGAGACGAGGTAAATGAAGAAAAGGATAACAATGCTCCATGGTCTAACCCTTTATCTAGGTGGAAGCTTTGTCTGCAAGTTTTTCGACATGTCTCAACAATTCACTGCCAACCTTGTGTGGATCCTGTATCAGCTCTTTGACACGATATGCATCACCAAACCACTTTCAAGTCGACCTGCCAACTCGGAGAGATACATTGTTTGCAAGGATCTCCTTACACAGCATCCCGCCCGATTAATCCAAGCTTTATCGGATCTCAATCAACGTTTTGAAAAGGAAGAGATTAGCAGCTTTATTCCTGCAGCCATCTTGGAAAGTGATGAAGAATTTGTGGATTATATCAAGATGAGAAATCTAAGGTACTTTTGAGCGTGCGTCTTTTGAAGATCATATACACTGATGCATCATTATGTAGATTCGCAAGCAAGCAGATTGAAGCTTTGGAAACGCTGGTGCCTTATATCCATGATCCGTAAGTCCTTTGCCCAACCTTCTTCACGTGATTCATATATTAATTCGCACACACACATAATAGGCATCGACCTGCTGCTCATGATCAGGAATCGATACGACGTATCTGTCTACGAGAATGGCGTTTACCAGAGTAGTGGAGATGAATAGGATATATTTGTAAATACATTGACCAGCGTTGTATGTTATGTATGATGGATGGTTTGCGTGGGAAGAGGGCACAATGGTGTTATGTGTGTGGTGCGTGTTTTTACGATGACGACTCCTTTTTGGCTGCATCCTTGAGCTGTTGTTCCTTATAAGTGTAATAGAGAGAGCCACCCACCATGGCCAATACTGTAAAACCTTGAGCAGCAACTGCAGAAAAAAAAAGTTGTCCGTGTATGAGTCAAATGATCCATCGTAGTTTCTATGTCATCTTTTTATACCTCGAAGACGGAACATGTTGTTTGCATAAGCACGGTTGCCAGTCTTGACGCCCACGGTAGCAGCAATCAATGCAAAGCAAGTCAATGCCACGCCTACCGTCCATTTGTCGTTAACCAAATGTTCAACACCATGGGTCAAAAACACGTACCTGCGGGAACAAGAGGTTCTTCTCTAGACTTGCGCTTCATACGATCCCAAGCGGATTCACCTTCCATGGCGATTCTCATTTGGTCCAGTTCCTCTCGTGTATATGGCATAGTGTGGTGTGGTGTGGTGTGTGTGTGCAAAGAGAGGACCTAGTTTAGATTCCCATGTTTGTACATTTTCTTTTCCCGCCCTCCAACAACATGAATGAATTCAGTGGTGTCTGTTTGAAACTCTTTATGAATAATGATGGCATGGATACAATAAAATCCCTTCAAGTGGTAGTTTATTCCGTTTCATTGGATCATTCAATGTCAAGGATGGCATGCGATTGATAACATATCAAAGATGAGATTGGGTTGCCCTGAGCGCGCTATATTGTCTTCTCTTCTCCTCCCCCTCTATGTAATGACTTGTCTTTGATAGAAATGGAAACTTCGATCGCCACTTTTGGTATAACGTTTTTGTAAGTCTTTGTTTCTGCTTCGTCATCCTCCATCACTGTCTAAACTTTACAATTCCTATCTTTGTTCGCGACTGGTCTATGGATGTTCAAAAACGGAGCGGCGCTTGTTGACGACGACGTCATTGTGATTTTCTCCGTTATACATTTCTGGTTGCCAAGTCATCATTCTTAATGATTTACCTGCCTTTATCCGGAATGAAGGGAAGTAACCATGGCAACACAAGAATCAATGTTTATTATGTAAATACGAAAACAATGAAGGAGGAAAGAGAACAATGAGAGTTGACTTTTTTAATTTTGGGTGGTGCCAACTTTACGGAGTATGATTACATACCACGTGGAGGAGGATCATACCCAATCAACTGGTAAAGAAATGACAAAAGGATGGTATGTACAACCAGCCGTAGTTTATATATAACAAGTACTGAAGTAATAAAATGATATCAAAGGCCGGGGGATGAGAAAAAAGATAAAAAAGAGGATGCTTGGAGATGGGGTGGGGAAGGTGGACAAGATTTAAGAACAGAACCAATCCATGTTGGCAGTACAAGAAACTACTCTTGCTCCTCCTTTGTCCTTGTTGTATTCAAATTGAACACCTCCACCAAAATATCCCTGAGATCGTTCAAACCAAGGTGTGCGAGCGGGATTGACGGCGTGTAAACTTCTTTTGATAATGACATTATTGTGGACCAGCACAACAGCCATCCCCATTACCCCTGCCACTCCATTGGTCGTCGTTGTTGCTGATGATGCTGGCGGATGGTTTCTCACCCATTTATCGTGGTCATGATTGCGAAATTCGATACGATGCTTGGTATAATGAAAGCTTGCCAATGATAAAGGTTGTGCTATGGAATAGAATTGGCCGCAGGGTTCGGCGTATGTCAAGTTGGGCAAGGGTCTGCCAGGAACGAGGTAAGCTTGAAATGCAGTTGGATCCACCGTCAAGAGGACATGAATATGGCGTTCGTTAAAAAAGGGGTGGGCAATTAAAAGGCGGTCAATGCAATCGTCTTGGACAAGGCGAATAATATCTTGCACTGGTAGGTGGGAGAGAATGAGCCATACAAGCTCAAGAGGCAATCGAGGAGAGATAATATCGGCCAGATGCTGGAGATTCATCTAACTCATGAGGAAGCTTGTGTGTCGAAAACAACAAGTAATAAAGTAAGAAGAGAGAGAGAAAGGACGTGAGACAAAGGGTGTTGTTCGAATCGATGATGTCCTCTTTTTATATCATCATTTAAACACAGAAACATATTTGTGTCACCACATCGTGCATTTGCATGCATTTCTCGGTCCGGACCCGTAAACTTTATTCGATCGATTTACATCTCTGCAGCCAGTAATTAGCACAAAAAGATCGTCAGGATATAGGACCACCACCATGTACACCATTGGATGCATGCATGTCATTTGTTGTCAATCACCCATGACAACCAAAACAGGCTCGATTGTCCAAAACCAGTCTCATCACGCTGGCCCAATCCGTTTGGCTGCAGCGATCATCAGCGGCGTCCACAAAGGAGAAACCATGCGGGGTGTAGATCTATACATTGGGTGACAACGGCATCACAAGATATACGTTTCGGTGTTTACGATCATTTGGGTGAATGCACCGTTGGCCTTGTTGATCTCACCTTTCGCGTGTACATGCAGCTGCATGGTGAAACCAGTGGTTGTCACGCAATAGCCCACGAGCTAATAGCGTGCATTGTTGGTACATAGCCTACTTTTTGCACGACGTCTTCATCTACTAGCAGCTGCAGCAGGTCATCCTTGAGAATCACCTCCTTCATGAATGTGATGGAATGTTGTTGGTGATTGATAAAGGAAGATACATGATGTATGTAACAGGATGCATAGTTGCCATATCATTGGTGTTGATCATTACTTACTTTGTGATTCAGCGAGTTTCCTCAAAGAAAGTGATGATGAAGATGAATCAACAATACCGCCATATGACGTGAGTGTGCGCCTTTTTCTGTGAAACCATGGTCGCTCATCAGTTTCATACATGCTCTGGATCTAACGGCGACGAGATGATGCTGGGTTCTAGCATCCTATCCATCCGAAATGTAAGATTTCTATCGTTGCGGAACATTGAATAGGTGGCTTTAATAATAATACAATGCTGGTTCTTCAATCAGCAGTGACTCCCAAAGGATATGCATCCTCCATCCTCATGGCTTGCTATGAAACTAATTTGGTTTCACTTGAGCATCTCGAGCTGAGTATATGTAGATGAGACAAAGCCAAAAGATGGAAAACGTTACTAACCAATCCACGTTTCTGGTCTTGAGCAAAAGTCTTTGCTATTGGATTCAAATACGATTCCTTGTACTATTGGATCATCAGAACAAGTGGTGTGCGGGATACAAGTAGACGGGTCAGCTTATTTCCTTTCGTCTCTTTGTTATGGCGTATCATACAACGATTGTCACATTGACCATATAACTCGATTGTGCAATGCTAAAGAAGATGCACAGTATGACGCTGGACTTTAATGTATATTGCATAACTCGGCATAGGGTATCCTATCTAGCGTTGTTTTCTGCACAAGATGACCGACAATCGGTTGTTGCACAATGTCGACCCGCATAAGGCTTTGAAGTTTTACTGGATTTTTCTTTATGATTGCCGCTTGTTGCTTACGCTCTGCATATACTTTGTACCACTATGTGTCTGGCTTATAAAGAAGCTTGGGGGTGATACATCCTGGGGTTGGTCTTTGTCTTGGCATACCATGATCTCTAGTTGTAGTACGTTGCTGCATTGTGCGACGATTGGGAATACTTATGTCTCCTACAAAACCATCATTTGAGTCGCAGGTGGATTTATCAGCTATTGATTTTCCATCACTTCAACGCAGTACTACAGCATGCTTGACCACTTTATCAGTTTGATTCATCATGACAACACTTCCCACGCCCACTCACATCTAAATACAAGGCTGTTGTCATCAACGCTATCATACACCCTTCTTTCCACTTGTACGCATATCATCATCAATGACCTTTGGTAAGTCTCAAGGATAGTCTTTATGCAAGAAGGGTACTCATGCATTAACCTTTTTTTGTTTTCATCTACTATGTAGCTCACTTCATTGCTTTATCACCATTTGATGTGCTCATTGCTGCTTGGCAGTGTTCCTTGGTGGCATGATATGCCATGTGGCAAACATCATTTGGGGAAATGGTGCATGGTCATGCCAGACCTCCGTTCCAGATGGGCTGTTTGTGGTAGGTAAAACTATCATTTATATATTTCTCTTCATTTTATGTGTTGGTAAATGTTATTAAAAGGATGTCTGTACCTTTATAGGCAAAGGCAAACCCAATCTGATAGAAAAATTGGGACTCCTTTGTAAGTGGCATGTTTACATGAAGGATGTGGTCGGTGCATCCAAAACCATGAAAATCATTGAACGTGGAATTGAATACAACCACCGGCTGAAACGGAAATTCTCGACAATAAGCGATAACGACTCGAATGATTCAATCGAGATTTCATCGGAAAAGCTGCCCCTCTCATCCAGTTCATCAAGTTCCACTACGTATGAAGCCGAGCGTGCATTCGTGAACAATTTTAAGAAGAATAGAACCGGCAAAATGAGTTGGAAGCGATTGCTCTCTGAAGGACATGCGCAAGGTCTATTCAAAAACTTCTCGAACAAGGACAGCCTTCGCAATCATTTTTAGAAATGTAGTAGTTTTGATCATTATCTTCTTAAAAGGGAGGAGAAGCCACATTGTGGCAAGTGGCGGTGGTGGGCACTTGCATGAGCGGCAAGAGTCACTTTTGGATGATAACGTTCTTCCGAGTTGCACAAACGACAAAATGTCGGATCTGCCACACCACCCATTATCATTTGAACGGCCCGATTTACCGAAAACATTCTTTTTAATATATGTGCATGGGTTGGTTATATACAATAGACAACACTATAACAAAGGAATGTGAAGATGGGGATGAAGTGATATATATAAGAGGCACAAAGAAGGGGGGATATGTGAAGAAATGTAAAGAGTAATAGTGAAAAAGAGGAAGGATGATAGGGAAAAGATTACACGCGACGCCAGCCGTAACCTGAACGCATGGGATATTGCTGGGACCAAACCATCACAGGTTGTTGACGACGACGGATATGAAGCCATTGCAACAAGGCTGAAACGACGGTAAGTGCCAAAGTACCACCAAGCATTCCACGTACACCGGAGCTGGATTGTATAAGTGTGTCGACATTTCGTGCGTGCAGGAATGAAGCAACGGCTGTGGTGAAACCTGTTTGCACATACAAATCGATACCAAAGAAGATGAGGAAGGAGCCGATAAATGCAGTGGCAATGACAATCATGGGACGTTCAAGGAAAGCCATCAATACGACGCCAACGACAACGCAGCAAACAATGAGAATGGCACGACCCCAGTTGGATTGGATAACGCCATTATCAGACCATGAGAGGAACCACAATGCTGCAAGGTAACCAAGCAATGCACCCAATAGATACACTGCAAGGAAGAAACAGCATGACAATAATGCCCCAGCCAATAGACCTACGACCACTGATACCACAAGCAGGATCGTTTCAGTGTTGCTTCCATAGTCGGGTTTTGCGTTTGAGAGGATGATGTATGCAACGTTGGCACCAACATAAAAGCCGACAATGAACATGGTGAACTTTTGGTGCACACCTGATTGGGAAGGGGAAAAGCAGGCTTAGTCGTGTTGTCCTTTTTGCAAAACCTTCCTCAGACCACAAAATATGCTTACCTCCCAAGAAACAAAGATATAAACCAGAGATAAAGAGAATAATAGATAAAACAACACCATGCACGGAAATAGTATGACCAGAAACTAAAGTGATATGTTAATGTCAATGCACAGGACAACAACACAAAGGAAGAAAATGACACGTACTAGGCAACTCGATAGTATTTTCACCATCCAAAGGATCTCTGGCAACCAAAGGAAGCGCGTTTGCAGCAAGGCATGCAATTAACCAAGTCAATGTGTAAAGAGCTCTCTTCATGTTGAACAATTGCGGAGGGAGAGAGAGAAGCGATAAAGCGACGAAAAATAAAACCAGGAGAAGTAGAAAAAAAGGTGTGTCTTTATATAGTTGGCTCTGTACAACCTTAAAAGAAGCCCACCTGCTCGGGGTTTTGCTTGGCAAAGGAACAAAAGTCGGAGCACATACAAAGGAGCCGTACCTGGTACGTGTTGTTGCTACTTTGTTTCATGCTTGTAAACTCACGCTTAGATTCACTATTTAAGACGTTGTACCCTTCCTCCCATTTTCCTTGATCAAATGCTCATTATGAAATTTAAATTTCACTTGAGTACCTGCAGCAAAAAGGAAGCAACTCCACTCATGTGCCTTGGCACTGATGCGGAACGCTTATCCGGAAACGCAATCACTATTTTTAGATCCTCGTCGTCCTCCTCATGACATCAGTTGTAGAACCTACCAGATGTCTTGTTTTGTCGGTTTGGTTGCTCAACAACGACTCAGCCTCTATTCTTGATATGTTGATGGCCTTGGCATGCGGGGAAGAAGTAGAAGAATGCATCCATCTCCATCTTAAAATTAGATAATCAAATGGATGCTCATGCATGTGGTGCATTATTGTTGTTGATATAGTAGTCTGTGTGTGGTCATTGATTTCATTCTTGATTTACACCATCGTGATCAACCCAATAAAGAACTGATTGGTGCTCATAACTGCTTGTTTCCAGAACCAACCCCCTCCCCCCACTGACACACTCAGTCCCAAGGTACTGGTGCGATTGCATTATTCTTTGTGCGACCGGATCAATGATGTAAAACCCTGGAGAGCACAACAACGGATACTCGCCTCTCCTCCACGGTGTCAAACAATGAGATGTCTGCCAGCTTGGCGATCCTCTTTGAAATTCTATTTGAGCATGGCAATATCTTGCTCATTTTGGCCCAATCCCAAAGCCGATTTGCCTTAATTAAAACGCCTAATCCAGCAGCCTAAGATCGATCCAGACTTTTTCTATCTTGATTACTCTTACAATCTCACAAAAGCAATATGCCACACGATGATACAATGGAATGATGGATATAGGATGGCGTTGTTTATATATCATGTGAATAAATATCTTCTAGTCATTGCTAATCCGTACATCATTCTTGGGTCCGTGCGCTTGTCCAGTCATCGAAATCGGCACTCTAACAACGCAAATTTCCTAGAACAAAATCAATCATGCGTCCTACCAACCATAGATTATCCTCGGTATTATCAGGCACAGAGTCCAAACGCTCAAGCTGCTCATTAGCATAATCCTTGGGTACAATGCCTGCATCACGTCGGATCGTAAGCACGGTCTTGACGAATCCACGCACATATTCAGGGTGTCCTTGGATGGTGATACATTGGTAGTCATCAGAAACGAATCCATGGAAGGGTGTGTGAGGTGCTGTTGTAGCCAAATTGTGGAAATTGGGTGGTAATTCCTCAACGTGGTCTTGATGCACTTGATGGATACGCTAAGATCCGAGTTAGCTCTTTGTCGACGTATTCTCCTTGTCACCTTTTGATAGTTACCAAGGTTGATTTATCCGTTTTTAGGAATTGTTTTCCCCATGGTGTAAGGTTGATATCAAAGACGCCAAACTAATACCCATCAGTGAACAGGAGGTTGTATTGATGACGATCCACTACTTACCTCCCATCCCTTTGGATTTTTCACACAAGTTCCTCCACATGCACGTGCAATGATCTGGTGGCCAAAGCATACACCCACTAGACGCACCTGCGAACGATATGGCTCGGTCCTCATCACTTTGACAAAGTCGACCAACTTTAGAATCCATGGATCATCAAGGTAAGCCGATGCCACTGAACCGGTAATAACGATGCCATCAAATGTCTTGTTGTCAGCGAGGTCTTGTAGGTCTGGATATTCTTGCTTGTGAACGACATCGAAATGCTTCCAAGTGATTTGTACATCGCGGTCTCCAATGGCTCCATCGAACACCTGAGGAAACAAATGGGTATAGTCACCGTATTTCTCCACTACTTCTTTTCGAGGGGTATCGCAAACGAGAAGAGCCAAATTCAACTGACGTGGCATGGCGGTATAACGACAAGGTGTGTGTGAGAAAGAAGCGCCCCTTTAAACTGCATGATCGGTCTCGGCTTTTCCCGCTCATCATCTCACGTGAGGCCACGCTCTCCTCCTTCCTTTACTCTTGACACCAATGCGCAATCGAGGTCCATAGACAATAACGACATTGAGCAACCCACCAGCAGCATCTTGACCATCACGTTCAACAACTCTTTGTAACACGCCACGTAACATGTCAGGTGCACAATAGAAGACGCTGTATCCAAGCTATTGCAAGGTGCCAATATTGGTCCATATTCGACTGTGAAGGACTTGTTCCAGTACTAGAGACGGCTATCGATTTCCCAATAAGGATTCCCAAGAATACCTCTGGTCGTGGACGACGAAGGTACCATTCATGCCAGTACATCCACCAACGTTTTGTATGACAAAGAACGCTCAAAGGATCCAGATGGTTCATCATGCCGAGGCATCGTTTTTCCTTTACACCCATTATATTTGTCATCATCCAATATTATTGATACGACCACGCACATCGAGTGGCATCAAATCCATCAAAGCGTTGTTATGATGCAACAACATGCAATAATGATACGACACTACGATGATAGCCTCCAGCATCAGCAGCTTGAATCACGAGATCAATGACAAGCGATACCACCATCCCATAATGACAATCAATCAACTGCCATGATATTGACATCATACTTCACTGTGCACGACACTATATCGGAAAACAGCCTTTTCACCATCAACCGAGAATGGCTGCCATGACAACATCCCCAAGCAACATTGACATCGTGACAAGCGTGTGGCCATGACGTATATATACTACATGCGGCATCATCCATTCGCCAACCCATCTTGGTACCTCTATCCACGACTTAGCAAGTCCATAGCTTTGATTACACGTAGCAACCTATCATTTATAAAGAACCCACTATTGGAGTTAAACGTAATCGTGATTGTGATTGAAATCTTTTCCTCGTGTTCAAAGGTGTGGGATTTATAGATGCTAGTATTGGGTAACACTAGCAATGCACTACCGCTCTCTAGTTGCGTATTACATCACCTCCCATGATCCCACTCGTTACTCTAGTATTAGTCGTGGCCCATTCCCACGTCGATATCTGACGTTGAATCAGGGCTGTAGATGTTATCCGAGCAAGATGACGCTATATGCAAAAGAAATTGTTTTCAATCATCACCTTCTTGGTACGGTAAGAAAATGAGTACGATCGTAGTTAACAATAAGTGCATCGGTGCGGGGTAAGCCATTACGCATGTAACACCAGCAACGTCTACTTCGTTTAACAACCGCTGTTAAGTGTCAGGACATGATTGCATACCAGCATCAAATTTTGTGTCAAAATAAGCCATTCCATGATAGTATAAGTCATCACACGCCTTTGCAATGTTACGTAAAGTAGGCATCATGCTACTAGTTGTGGTATCCCTGGTGGTGGTGTGGCTATTTCGCTGGATTTATTTGTGTATCACAGACATTGTCAAATGTAACACATAGTTACCAAACGTCGATCAATTTTGTTTTGTTTGCAATTGAGTCAAGGATGTGGCAAAGTATACATCCGATATGGGACATTGTGAACAAAGAAGTCTTTATTCTCTTGCTTAAATCTTCTAAAGAGTAGGCAAATGCATGAGAGATGCTTATACAAGAAGGCTTTGAGAAAGCTTAAAGCGATTTAATAAATAGATTGAGACTAAGTACTGTAGTATAATATTTGTACAGACACCAAATCGGATGTGCTTTGTATAGCAACAATGAGGACATTACTATCGGTCATTACAACATCACCACAGCTACACCAACAACAACAGCAACCAAAGCCGATGTCATCGATCCGACACCGATGTTGTTAGCAGCACTCTCATCGACTGATTGTGCCGAAACGGATTCATCTGAAGAAGACGAGGAGGAGGATTGTGAAGAAGAATCACCAGCACTTGCGGTAGAATCCGATGGCAATGACGAAGAAGAAGGAGCTGCAGGAGATGAGCCGCTATCACTGGATGGTGATGAGTCCGATGATGGTGATGGAAGGGAAGATGAGGATGGTAAATCAGAGTTGCTGCCACTGCTGCTGCTTCCGCTTGAAGGATCAGCAGGAGATGGAGAAGAAGAATCGGTGCTGCTGGGTGCAGCGGAAGAGTTTGGAGTATCGGATGATTCTCCTGCACCATCACCCATTGGTCCACTATAATCACCAGGCACAATACGCTCGCAACCAGCTTCACTAATTCCTCGGTTGCAGTCGCTGCTGCTATTCTATAGAGGGCATGAGTAGGCTGTTGTTGGCATTTTTAGCACAAGATGAAACTTACACAGCAGCGGACGCAATAGGTATTAGAGGATGGCTCAATAAGGTTCACGAAATACTCATAACCAGCGCAGCTTGCTCCATCGGGTGCTTTGACGTCGTACTGTCTATGTGATAAATAAAAGTCGTCATATGAGCGGAAAGAAAGCTATAGATCGCTGATGTTGTCCGACAACATTTTGTATGCAGCCCAATTACACCAACAGTAAAACCCCCCAGGGTAAGAAAGAAAATAGAGATGCTTACCCTCCACCATCAGTGGGATCCAAATTAGCTTTACTAGGATCGATTTGACCAGTGACCTATATTAAGCATGGGAGCAAAAAACGTCCATTGGATGATGAGTATGATATTCACACGCAGTAACAACCGAGAATAGCATACCTGAACATAATCATCTGTAGCAACAAAATGGGCAGATTGGATGAATCCAGAAGGAATAGAATCAGCACCGGTTGCTTTTGGGGTGCTGCCCATACAAAAAGCATCAGCTTCCGTTTCAGAGTCGGCAATGAGACGGTCAGTGGAGTCAGTGGGAGGCAAAAAGGTGCAAAAGTTATTGGCATCAACGACCTGGATAACCATAGCCGCTTGCGCTTGTTGGCTCACAAGAAACAATGAGCCCACAATCAGGGATCCAAGCATTGATTGAAGCATTTTGTGATTATATGAGTGGTTTTGGGAGTGAAAGAAGAATGAGCAAAAGAAGAACTAGAAAGAAAAGGTATAAAAGAGGGAAAAAAGAGAACGTTATTGTGTTACTACAAAGAGATCCACAGGTGGAATAGCAGGATATTCCTGGGCATTTTATACAAAACAGGGTTCACTGAGATCAAAAACACAAATAGTCCTATTGACGGTGGCACAATTGCTAATGCAAAGTGATACGAATGGTTCGTGCAGCAGTAGTTCTTACACACACATACCCATTTGCACACGCACAAAGCGATGTTTGGTCGAACGCAATTGAGTCGTCGCCATTGCCCATAAACCATTCACTTATGCTTTACAGCCCTTATATTAAGTCCAGTCGTACATGTCCCATCGCCGGCACATATATGGAACATGCAGCATCGAGATTGCTTTATTATGGGTCGAGGGGGGAAAAACAAATGGCAGCACAATGACACACCGCTTCCCATTGTCGCAAGCTAAAAATAACGGGTCAAGGAATAATCGTCCCGAACAGGAAGAATGACTTGCCGTACCTATGTTCGTTGTTACCACTCAACACCTTGCTGGCACTAAAATGGGAATATTCACGCCTCGTACGACTTTTATACAATAATCCGTTATGGGATATTTATTTAGTAGCAATGTCGTTCACCAAGAATACCCATTGACAGTGATCTTTGACAATGAATGTTCCAGATGGCGGGATGAAAATGCGAGACATTTTCGAGTCTTGGCTCACGTGGCCGAACCTGCAAACATTTATGGAGAGGTGTCACTGTCAATGCTGCTAAATTCAACACCAAGCGAATTATATGCTGTCATTGTAGGCTTGATAATGGTAATAAAGAAATCCTCTCCCCCGGGTAATCCATTGAACAGGGATCATCGGAATAACATCTTGAACGTTGTCGTGTCCCATTAGAGGTTAAGGGATATGCCTTTATTACTTGACATCCAACCCGAGTTGTATTAAGGATGTCTTTTCCTATAGCTTCTACTAATAGGCCCGAGATGGTGAATGGCTATTATATAGCTCTTCGACGTCTTTGCATGTAATCTTCGATCAGTGGATTGGTGTCCAGACCTTGATGATTTTTTTTGGGTGACACGATTGTGGACTTGTTTTCGATGGTATCTCCAAGGCTGCTTCCTAGAAGGAATTTTAAAAATGTAGCTATCTTGAATTTACCTCACACGACGCATGCACTTTCTAAGAAGGTATCAGCTACATCAGCTACCTGGCCGGTCATAAAGTACAGAAGAGCATCCACCATGATCACGCTACTAGTAGGCACTACATAAATAAAATGTTGCAATGGTTATGGCACGTTCCGAGTTGTCAAGTGAAATGCAGGTTGCTAGACATGAGCATCACAGTATCCAAGATCCGGTTGCTTAGCGTTATACCAAGCAACGAGATCTGGTCATCCATATTTGATATCTCCGTGATGGACCCTGTTTATTTGGTCTTTTGGCAAATGCATTCCTGCAGTATGGTGATTCAGAGTGGTTCCGATTTCGCCATCATCACGCTGCTCATAAAGCAAACGCTTTTTCTCATGAGATCACAGCTGACGCACCTGCGATATTGAAGTGTGTCATATAACGCTTTGTTTATATTGCTGAGCAGCTTTTGCATATTTTCATATGAAGTGGCTCACTTTTTGGCATCATATGATGCGCTTGTTTTATGGACATTGCGAGTACTTTGATGATGGAAAGGTTGATTGGGTTCACTGTCGTTATCATTTCCAATCTTGGTGTATTATTGTTTATACGTTTCTTGGGTTTTCCTGCGTGCATGTGACTCATTAATCGCCATCTCCACATTCTTTGTTTCCACCAACTCCCCCCCCCCCAACCTCAACCTCCCCCCAGATCGTCATGGATCTGGGTGCTTCACTTGCATATATCAACTCGGGTGAAACTACCCTATCACATCCGTCACCCATAAAAATGGTAGGCTCATTATTGGTGTCTTCATGATCCATCTATGGTAGGATCCGCAATCAAGATGCGTGACAGGAATATGTAGAACGACAAGGCTTTACTAAAAGCATGCACCATGAACAGTGGACATTTGTTTACTGCTTTCCCTCGTGGTTCACCAGCTGTTGTGTCTCATGAGATGAGCCAAGGAGAGGATGGGCACCGGCATATATAATATATAGTAAAGTGGCCTCCATATACCCATTGTTGTGTGGTATGACTGTATTCGACATGGTATTAAGTTAGATTTTCCAACACTGCTTTATTCTTGCTTGGCTATCAATGGGACTAACGTCTGTGCCAGGTGACAGCATACATCCAAAAAGAGCACGACATTTGAAACGCATTTAATAAGTAAAACCGATAGAGTAATAACAATGATAATAATGATGACTATGATGCAAAAAAAATGAAAACGGGTATGCTAATAAAGCGAATAAGATCAAACAACAGGGTCCTGGCATTCCAAGAGTTAGCCTCAAAGCGTGCGAAATTTCATGTATTCAAGACTACGAAGCTCCGTAAAGTTCACGTGGATGTTGTTATTGCCTGACAGCCGCGGCCCTGTTTTCTGGTGATGATGATGCTTGGCCCCACCTTTACAAGCTGTCTTTTGATGACGCTTCATGCTGTCTTTACGAGTAAACGCGTTTTTGCATGCGAGACAGATATGATGCTTGGGTCCATGAACGCTTTTTAGATGACGATTCAGATCTTGTGGACGTTTAAATGTGCCATCACATTCAGTGCATTCGTATGGACGCCGTGTTTCCAAGCTATTGTTCTTGGCAACAGACCCGCTGCTGCGCTTGTTACACTGGCTGTTACTGGTGCTGGTAGTCGTACAAGCAACACCACCAGACACTCTTTGGCAAAACAAGGATGGTGGTTCCTGTTCGTTATTGCCACTGGTAGCTGTACTCGATGTTGCTGCTAAATCATATGATGGCGACAAATGACGCAAAGGATGAGGGGTATCGGTAGCTGATGGTGGGGTTAACAGGAGGTAGTCCTCTCTATACGCGCCACCACGATTTGCATCAGGTGCTTCGTTGTAACACGTGTTCACCAAGTCGCTCCCACTTTTATTCATGCCGACGGATGATGAGAGTGGTACAAGTTTGGAAGGTGTTGAGGCATCGGGGATAACAAGAGGATCAGGTTGTTCGTAATTTTCATGATGATACGTGGATGCCGTGGTGGTGGAGGGGCTAATCGTGTCAAAATGTGATGGCAAATGGGGTGATGCTGATAACGGCGGAGAGAAAAGAGTGCTGTCAGTGGTGATATAACGTCCTTGCTGACACGGAAACCTGCCGTTTAGCTGGGGTTGCTCTATATCGCCATGGCCTTGTGGATGCAGGAAAGGATGATGGTGGTAGCCATTGACAGATAAAAAGTATGAGTACTTCTCAGCTCTAGCACAAAGATGATCCACCCTCTCCAAGTAGCTGCTCTGAGGATGAACAGAGCTAGTTGGGGTTGCATGATCTGTGGTAGTAGGTTGCTTATTTCGAACCGAAGGGGCCAACGAGGGAATACATTCAAGCATTTGCATCACTGCATTGTCATCGTTGGTCACCTCATATGAAGACCCATCAGGAGGAGTATTTGTATATGCCATTATGGTGTGAATAAGAGAAAATGAAATCACTATTAAGGATTGTATGTCAGCAAGATATGTTAATGAACAAAGCGGAAGGGATTATGACGGTTACCGAGATCATGGAAGCCGATTAAATACCCGCTGTCGATCAACGTGACAATGAAATACCAAACGCCCATGTAATTTAGTGTGACATCAAGATGTTCCCCACATAAAGATGCGTCAGGGCCATGTTGCATTGCTAAAAGCTATTATGATTGCATGTGATCTATGCAATGGCAGGTAAATATTTTCGGCTTCAAGCGCTGGTGGTGCATCGTATGTGTGTCAGACCTAAATGCAGCAGCTTTCTTCTCTTCTGACCAAAGAAGCAGTCGTCGTGATACCCTTAAGAGGATGCATTACTAATTACCATGTCCAGCTCAACATTCCAAATGAAGGTTCAAGGTGCACAAATAAGGAACGAGTTTCAAAAAGGTATGCTTTACATATATGATGGAATGCATCGGCCTTGTGTTTTCACTTGGATCATCGATCTTTATGCAGATCAGGTTTTCTAAACGTAGGATCAGATTTTAAGAAAGCGGCTACAGCATTTAGAATGTCACGACGCTTTGCAAAATTGACTTTTACAATCACCCGGAATAGCCTACTTCTCCGCACTGCAGCCGCTCTCATCATGTGATGGGACAATACCAATTCTCTGCGTGTCTTGGCGATAAGCAGTCTGATGGCGCCAATCCAACATGGTGTTTTGAGTGTGAAAACGCTCGATCATGTGCTTTTAAGGTCACACAGCGAACAACAACAACAACATCGGCTGGCACATGGCTGCTTTTTGCGGCGGCGGCGGCTTAGCTGCGCGACAAAACAGTGCGGATAACGATAACCTATAAGTAACAGAGCTGGCTCATATGATGTAAAATCAGGGCATATCAACCATGCTTATGATTGGTGCCGGAAAGTAGTTTTACCAGTATATCTCGCTCGCTTTATTAATCTTAAAAGGTTTCTCGCAGTAAAAGGTTTGTGCAACGTATAATCGTCAGCACAGCTGGGATACGTCTTCATAAGGTGTGAAGCATTGGAATCATCAACAACTTCAAATTGGGTATCCCGATAGAATAAAGATGCTCCTTCTAAAGCACGGGCCACTGCACGTCAAAGACGTCCGCGTAGTATTGTAGCATACAAGAGCCCAAGATAATCCAGATGCAAACCCCGAAGCCGGTCATCTGATGGCTACTGGAATTGTCAGATGCGTCTCATGTCAACGACAACAAATGTCACTATGCGAGTATGCATATGAAACGAATGCCTGGAATAATAACAATGGAAGATGAAGGCTATATACATTGTCTTTCCTATATAGCGTACAAAGACAAGGATAAAAGAGCATCGCGTTTCTATATATCTGATGTGATGTGATTGTACGAAAGTTTTATTACGTTAATGCTACCCAACACTTAGCAACACGACGATTATTGAACACCAAGAGTTTTTCATTGTTTCTGTTTCCTTTTTTGTGGGTTGATTAAATTGGTGCAAACATGGAGATATAGGCCATCTATTGCTCAGCTGTGAAAAGCACTGAATAAATGGTTGGAGATCCTAGAAATCTCTTTGTTGATAAACCGCATCCTGCTCGAGGTGGGGGTAAAAATGTGGTGAAAGGAGGAAGGCAACTCAGCTGCAACGTATAAATAAGAGCCAACTATATATGTAAGGGGTTAGTTTTACTACGCAAAATGCAGGAGGGACATCCAAACGCAAATACGGGGTAGCTGATGGGCAAGGAAAAGAGATTTCCGACCTATACAAAGCGGGTTCTCTTCCGGCAGGCTAACCCCTCCCATGTGTCTTTACACAATTATTAAACTTTACTCTTGGTCGAATATCATTGCTTGCTCAGCATCACAGAATTCATGTCCTTTTTTGGTGGGGATTAAGGCAATGCTCATTATATTATTCTCCTTTTAGTGAATCGAGCTTTGTCCTGTTATACTCCTCTATCGATCAAGTAACAAAGAGATGGATGTTCGTGAAACATTGAGATTGGATTGACAACAGCAGTACGAGGGAGGTCAATGCACGGCAATAAAATGCCAAAGCATATGCGTGATAAGGGTTATTACTACCGTTTACCCTCTTGGTTTTATTGCCGTTCTCTTTATCCCTTTCCTCCAATCCCTTTCTTTCCCCCAAAATGCTCGCACTCCTCATTGGCAGCTGTATCACACGCACAAACCCCATATCAGCACGGTCGGTGATGTCCCATATGCACATGTAAAGGGGATAATAGATGTAGACCACTATCGCTCAGCATTCTCATATGATGAATCAATATTGATGTATCAGCAAAGGTGAAGAGAGAAAAAGGAGAAATGACAAGGTACATGAAAATTTTCTCGCTGTAACCCTTTATCCGGGAAACGTAGACATTTACATTCACTCCTTGCAGTGATCGTTTCGATTTGTCAAGTGTTTTCGGAATGACAGTGATGGCGTGCAGCAACATGCTTGTTTTGCAGAGATCATAGCACCTTGCCATTCTTAGCAACCGCCTGATCTGCGCTTTCGCATATATGTTTATTACATATATGGAGGGGGGGAGAGAAATCAAATGTGCAGTGGAACTCCTTTTCCATTTATGGATTTTTTTGGTGTCGTGCCATCAGGTCACAAAAGCTCTCTCTCAAGAAAAGAGCGAAAAGATACACATGTCTGTGCATCACCCAAATTTCCTTACATGACAGATTTCTGGGGGGTTGACGAATCAAGGATGATGCCTCACCTATCAAGAGCACCTTGACTGTAGATATATGGTAAGCACATGGGTGGGAGCATTTGTTGGGTGCAGAGAGCTGTACGCTTAGGACCTGATGCATCAAAAAGTTGTTTAGTGTTACATACACACACATAAGATACATCGTTCGCTATCCCGCTTCAGTACATGAGCAACTTTCAGTGAAACCTTCTCCTTACCTTTTCCCTTCTTTTCTCCTTGCCCATGGCCATTTGTAATATCAAAGCATGACCATCCACGTACATAGAGTATTCCGAGAACAAGGTCATTTGCAATGTAGCCATTATTCATTTCACCAAACACCACTGAAGCGGTAATACTAGAGTATGCTAGAGATATCTAGCAGTTTCTACTCCTTATTATTTTTATGGATGCCTTTCCGGGGATGTTTAACCACAACCAGGCTTTGTATGTCTCCCCCATTTTGCGTGTGCGTGACCTAATGTTGCGAATACATTTGAAATTTGTTCTCCTTGAATCATGGTCAAGAACGAGATATGCTCGTTGTTTCATGCGATCGCTGATGTGTGTTTTCTATTATGACACCAATTAATGATACGCAACGATGGGCAAGTGAATAGCTGTGCGGGAGATTTTCATTGACATTGGTGTCATGGGTGCACTGTTCGTTTCTAAAGGAGGAAGTGTTCGATCGAGTTTTTCGTGCATTCTATTGACTTGTCATTAACGATATGCAAATACTGGCACTTACCATTCCCTATGCTTGCTCCTTATATATCCCTCCCCCCATCTCCTTATTATACTAGTGATGCCTTGAGATGCTCCATCTCTGTTTTGCACAATGTACTCCTTGGGCCCCTTGTAAATTGCTTGACACACACAGGATGTCAGTTACGGATGTAGGTGGATCCTCCTTGTCTTTTTCTCGGTTGATGTCCTATAATCATTATTCACTGGTCAGAAATGGATCTCCAAGCGGCGGCCCCATGGTTAGGGAAGGGGAAGAAACGGTTTTTTTGTGTATGTCTCCATTGCTCTTTGATACAATCACGCGCATTTATACTACAGCGTGTTTTTTCCTTTTCGAATTAGGTGTACGAAAGAAAAGAAGAGCGAGCATGCTGCGCCTTTGCATGTGCATTCTCTACTTTTTATTGCAGACAGGTGTATAGCACTATTTTTGTTGAATGGTCAATTCATGATCCTATATTATTCCCTTCCTCCTCGTCTCTCCGCATATCGACATTAATCTTTTTTCGACGACGACCCCAGCTTGTTGGCATTTACAGTAAACAGCACTCATTCTCCCGCGTTTGAATGGTGGATGTATAACACGTAGCAGCCATCCCAATCGTTGAGCGCCTCGTTACTGGTACCTCAACACATATATAAGCGACACGTTTCCTCATTCCCTTGCATCGCTCCCCTTTGCATTTAGGACACCGACCTTGGCTACTTTTCCTGTTATCTCTCTTTCTCTTTCTCTTTACTCCTCTTTTTTTTGTCACCTGCAGTACTACGCTTTTTACGGTCCAGCGATCCCATCCCTCTTATAAATTTCCACCCTTTTCCCATTCTTTGAACATATATATATATATATATATATACTCATATACGTATTCCTTTGACTCTTGTCTTTCGTTTCCTGCGTTTTGTGTCCAATCATCACGCACGCACGCCATTTGAACTAAAGGACCACCAACCACCGTGCACTTGGAACCATAAAGCTTAATTCTAAGGTAAATTAACGAGACCCCGCACTTGATACAGCGAAATCAAACACCTTATACTTCGAATAAGCCAAGTAACACTATCCTTTATTAACCCTTTCATAAACCTTTTCGCTTGTCAACAGCCCCTCTCCCAAGTTGAGTAATAATCGCACTGCAACAGATTATATCTACGCGAATGATCTCTGCCGGTCATTTCTCAGCACCTCCTTCAACCACGACAACACACGGCATATCACCTTTTTCTTATACATCTAAAGAATCACGGTAATACACAATGTCAATGTTTTGGAACAACCCAGAAAAGTATATACTCATTCAAGCTTTTTATGCATATGCATATACAATAGCCCTATGGACTATCGATCAAATAGCAGCACAACAGCGAGTTTTGACGCGTTTGCAGCATCAATGCAAAGTGTGCTTTCAGCCAACGTAGGCACATCCACAGCTTTACCACCAAACACGTGCACATCGTCGTCTGAGATGTCTGAGCTGGCTATAGACCCATATCCAACAACCTATGTGCCAAGACCAACAGAAGCAACATCGATGATGGGGTCAGCAGCAGCCATGAGATCACTCTATGATCTAAACAACGATGGCAATAGCAGCAATCATCATCATGACACAACCCCTTTACATGAGATGCCACCAAATGATTCGATCGAATATCTTTACAAAAGCAACCTATGGTCACGAAGACGTGAGATTAAATCGGATGTTGGTAACGATGATAGCCTGCAGCAACAACAACAGCAACCTGTGGTAATGAGCATGGTCGATGAAATAAGCGGCAGCGGTGGGTGTTTTGCAGATGACAGCCTAGTGGCACCATGCACGTTTTATTCTCCTATACATCAACAGCATCATCCATCAACCACCACAAGCCCATGTTCAGATCTTTCATCACCACCTAATCTCGTATTGGGTAACAGCCAAGTGCTCAAACGTCGCCGTTCATCTGCCATGTCACTCACGATGACTGACAAGGATCATCATCATCACCAACACCCTTCCATGATGGCAGCAGCTGCTGCTGCTGCTGTTGCTGCAAATGGGATGTATTATTCACCTGTACCATCGCTTCCAGCAGCACCAGCAACACAACAGCAGCATTATGCGGCACCTGTTGTAGCACCACCACCACCATCCACAGCACAACTTGTGACCCCAACATCATCTGCTACAGGCACACCTTCACCATGTTCATTTCCAGGATCATCGTCATCATCGTCTTCTGCAGGGGCAGCGTTGAGTGAACAAAGAGCAACACCAATGTATGTGGTCTGATTTCTTATTATGGGTGGGGGTTGTTGTGGTTGCGAAAACAAAAGGATCTGCATCAGGAGTTGAGCAACAATGAAAAGCGTTCTGTTACACACGAAATGCACCATTCATGCTTGTCTAACCACGCAATTTTTTCTTTTCTTTGCAGGCCCCTTCTCAGGTTTAATGTTGTTCTCCAAGGTAAAAACATAAAACATCCAATCAAATTTCACCTGGCTTGCTCTAACATTTCCTCGTTAGCCTCCACAGCAGCTACGCAGATTAGTGAAGGATCTCCAACCACTTACCTAAACCGTGGACAAGCGTATGCACTGCATTTGCAGGATACCTATGATCATGACACTATCATCACCAGCACTTTTATCATCATGTTCCATGAACCATCACACCGCAAGGTTGCTCTCAACTACTGGAAGTTTTGGCTCAGTCAACAAAAGAATCCTTCTGCTGCAAGAGCGGTGACGTTAGGTAAGTCGTGTGGTATGCACCAACAAGCAAATGACTCATTTTTCTCATAGACCATGACCAATCGATTGGTATCCACAATGTACGATTTCCCAGCTTTGATCGAATTTCCTTCGACTGGAACGGAAGAATAGGGGCCAAGATATTTGTACGATTCAACTGCCTCTCAACCGACTTTTCGAGGATCAAAGGTGTCAAGGGGATTCCATTACGTGCACAAATGGAGACCAAAGTTGGAGGTGTACAAGGACCGGTATCCACGGCCACTCTACACCAGCAGGATGCTAATCCGGTCCAGGATTACATTGAGCAGTGCTATTGCAAAATCAAACTTTTCAGGGATAAGGTATGACATGCTCAGAGTGAATGGGGTTGTAGCGGTAGTAATAGCTGACACGAACTTGTTTGCATGGTGATACAGGGCGCTGAGCGCAAAAATAAGGATGATGCAAAGCAGATTGGCAAGCATTTGGAGCGTGTGTATGGTAAGCTGATGATCCAAAGTTGTGGTTGGGGTATCTTGTACTCATCTATAATGTAGCGGAAGGAAACCCTCGTCAACATCCATTTTGGCTTATGTATAATCAACCAAAGCCATACAGCGTGCTTAATGAAATTCCAACAACACCACAGCAGTCTACGGAAGACGCGTTGTTATCATCCTCACCTCCATCGGAAGGTTCTGCTGCAGAGACGGATATGGAAGCTTTGCTATCAAGACCACAGCAACAACAGCAACACCTCGTTTCAGAATCTGCTGCTACTGCTACAGTATCAACAACAAGCAGAGCGCCATCATCCTCACCACCAAGCAATCCGCAACTCACCTCATCCTCCTTGCTCTTGCAGACACTCCCATCCCATTTTTCGCAACAGCAACAACAACAACCTTCTCTGCACCATAAACGTACCTTTTCCGAGTTGGATGCAGTAACCTCTGATGATCATGGTCAATATCTCGATTACGCAACAACAGGAGCAACGCCATCGGGTAATGCCATGCAAAATTGCGAGACATTGGCAAGCAAGCAAGTTGTAACAGGTATGTTGTTGTGTACTACATTAATGCATGCACACGATCACACTCACATGCATATTGATGCACAGGCCGTTCGCTATACGTCAATGTCAAAACCACCCAACATCAACGTTTCCATTCACCACCGTCGCCATCATCACGCTCAAAGAACGATAAAAAAAAGCTTCAGCACATTGTCCTCGATCGCATCACCACCCATGACCTGATCCTAAAGCTGTCACCTTTATTATCGCTTCATTATAGCCAAGTATCTGAGATCTTATGGCGGCAACCCAAGAGCATCATTTGGGAGACCCATGCACTTGCCAAAACTTCACCAAAGAACCCAACATCTTCCTCTTCAAGAGCAGGTCATCATGTAGGCGGTAATCATGGCAACAACAACAACAACAACAACAACAGTGATACTGTCCTTGTCGTTGTCAACGATGCTATTCTTGCTGATCGTTTTACAGAAGGAGCAGTTGTTGGCGTGGAATGGGAGATCAAGCCAGATGGCACTGTACGGCTCTTGTTGCAATAGTAATGCATACATCCTCGCTCTTTCTCTTTTTTGTTTTCTTCTTTTACTACTCTCATTTACTCTTTCTCTTCGGGGTCTAGTTCATGCAAAAACACACATGCAACTTATCGCGTCTTTTCTGACTATGCATATATATCATCACCACCACTCTTTATATGTTCCTTACTCAATCATCCCCTCCAACGCTGTGTATCTATGCCTCTTCGTTTATTCATTGTTATTTTTCTTCCTTCCCCAAATGTTACTTTCTATTGTTGTTGTATATGAAAACCGGCTCTTGCTTTTTCACCTGCACATTTATTGGTCTCCAACATCATCATCAGCTTTTTATATATTTAGTATCACCCTCTATTTCAATGCTAGCAAGCACAAACAAGAAAAAAAAAGAATCTAGGTGAATGGAAACATCGTGAAGTGCTGTCTCATGTGTATGCGCGTGTGTAAAGTTACGCCGCCAGCTGGATTTGGATATACATGACCCCGTGCAATGGTGTAGGTTTGACTTTCAAGCGATAGAGTGGGGTAGAAGAAAAGTAAACGGGTAGCAGGTCCGATGACCCAGTATTTGCTACGTCATGAAATAGATGGCTCACATTATTTTGATGCCATACACCATGCGTACGACCAAAGATGGGACTTGGCTGTCAATGGCAATTTTGTGGTAGGACATAAGTTGGCAAGTACAATGCATGTAGCAAGGTGTGAAATCCAACATTTGGAGTAAAGGATGATTTGAGAAGCATGGTTATATGTAGTAGGCATGTGTGCTTGTGGGGTTTTGGAAAATGAACAAAGAAAAAAGGATGGCATGGGTTCGTGTGAGTTCAAATCACACACAAGCAACAGCTCATAGATTATAGAGCCATTGTATGTGTGGGGTTGTCAGGTGTTGCATCATGGCACCAGATCGAAAAAGCGGGGTAGCTTACCCAAGCATGTGAAAATAGCTGGGGAGAAAATCTGACACTTTACGCATGTGGGAGACTAGTGGACAGCAGCAATGCACTATGCATTGATACTCATCGCCCGCCTACTATACTCGTCATCTTGTAGCACTATATCCCATTTATATATAAATGGCCAATCTTTTACCACCTTTCCCAGCTTTTTTCAATTCCTTTACATTTCCAAAAGACGTCGTCGGTGCCCAAAATCTATTAACAATGGCTACATCTGTCCTCGCCTATTCATTCGATCAACTTAAAGGCTTCAACCCACTACAACATTTGGGGAAAAGTGCATTAGCTGGTTTGGTAGGCTTAGGCATTGTGTACAACGATCGTGCAGCCTTTGATGAAAAGCGACCGGATATTGCTCAAGAACCTGGCTGGCCCATCCTTGGCAATATCCCTATCATCCTTAAATGGGTGCCCTACTTTCACGAATTTGGTGTTGAAGCATTCACACGTATGGACCAGCTCACTGTGTATGTATTGTGTTTGCTCCTCTCATGTCAACATCAATGTCTCATGGGATTTATTTCTTCTTTGTTACTAGCAAAATGAGCGTTTGTGTGGTGCCGCATTATATCGTTACGATCAATCCCCAGAACGTAGAATACCTTCTCAAAAGTAATCCCATCGATGATAGGATATGTCTGTATCCCGAAACTAATCATCCTCCTTAACATCATCTACCAGCCAACTTTGAAAACTACATCAAGGGACCAGAATTCCATACAGCTTTGGGAGATCTTTTCGGTCATGGTATCTTTAACGCTAACGGTGAAGAATGGCGATACCAACGCAAAACGGCATCCAACGTGTTCAACATCCGTAATTTCCGTGATCATTTCACCGAGTATGTTCAATTGACTCGTGTTTCATTTCCAGCAGTGGCTGACCAAGAAAATCTTGTCACTATCTAGTGTCTTTGTGGAGGAAATTGAGCTCATGTCCCACCATATTCTCGATAAGGCTGCCGATGAATGTCAGGTGCTCGATTTCCATGATCTCATGTACCGTTTTACGCTTGATTCGTTCATCCTGTGAGTTTTCTCTTGCCATCTTTCCACAGCCGTACAACATGTGATCGTTTCTTGTGCCTTAAACACTTATCCTGTATTTAGTTTAGGATTCGGTGTGCAACTCAATGGGCTCAAGACTGAAGGAAAGGTTCCTTTTGCAGAGTCTTTTGACCAAGCTCAAAAGAACACCTTCTTGCGCTTCATCAACCCATTTTGGCGTGTAAGCGATGCCCTATCCAAGGTTTTGTTCCCTACAAGCCAAAGCATGGATGATCATTTGAAGGTCGTCGACACCTTTGCTCGTGAAGTTGCTGAGAAGCGTCGTGGTGAATTGGCCAGCGGCATGGAGTTCCGTGATCTTTTATCCCGTTTCATGACGGCACACAATAACAAGGGTGAACCTCTTAACAACGACGAAGTAAGTTGATGAGCTCGTTTCATTGTTTATGTACCCTTGATTGACATTTTAACATCATCACTTTTAGCTACGCGATATTGTGCTTAACTTTGTCATTGCTGGTCGTGATACCACAGCACAAGCTTTATCGTGGGGATTTTACATGTTGTGCTGCCATCCACGTGTCGAACGCAAGCTTTATGAGGAAATTAAGGAGTACATTGACGAGTCTATCATGCACGATTCAGCTGCCCTTTATGAGCGCATCAAGGACATGAAATATGCTCATGCTTTGTATGTACACAAATCCAATGACATGGCATAAGTGAAACTTATTTTTATGATATAATAGCTTCTACGAAGTGCTACGCTTGTACCCATCCGTGCCACTTAACATGAAATATGCCTTGGAGGATGACATCTGGCCTGATGGTACACATATCCAAAAGGGCGATTATATTCTTTGGTCCCCATTTGCTCAAGGTCGTTCCGAAAAAGTCTGGGGACCCGATGCTCGTGAATTCAAGCCTGAACGCTGGATTAAACCTGATGGCGAATTGCGACGTGAATCACAAGGGCAGTGGCCTGCTTTCCATGCTGGTCCTCGCACATGTCTTGGTAAGATAATAGTAGGACCCCATCAACCCAGCATTTGAGTATTCACATGTTTATCTATCATAGGACAAAATCTTGCGACACTTGAAGCGATTGTCGCTATTATCTTTTTGGTGAAACGGTACCAATTTGAATTGGTCCCTGGCCAAGAAGTCACTTATCAAGTATCGCTTACTTTGCCCATGAAGTATGGCATGAAGGTGACCGTGAAGAAACGAGAATAATTGTATGATTACCCACCAAAAGACTATAAACATCATCCAGACCTTACTCAACCAGTCAGCGTCTTGAATATACTTATATAAAATAGTAATGTCATCATATACAATAAACAGCTTCAAATGATTGTTACATTGCATAAGGTATGGTTAATAAGCCAAAGACGATCCCTGCATCCAAAAGTTTAAAAGTGCAAGAAGCGCGATATACGGAGCACGGTAACAAGGTAACGGACATATCATCATGTAAAATTATAAATCACATACTCCATTTGACAGCATTCCTTTTATTTACATACATCTATATTGTCTATCATGAGGATGATGATGGGTGTATTGGGTGCGTAAGTTGAGTGAATGGTCTGAGTGTAATCGGAACCCGCAGCTCCACGACTTGAGACAACGCTTCTTTTCCTTTTTATCCCTCCTCTGCTTTTACTGTAACCCATTCACGACATCCCGATCAAGGTAATGTATTTATAAGAGTGCTGTTGTTGGTTGTGGGTTACTAATGTAGTTCTGAACAGGTGTACTCAAGTGTGTCCAAGTGCTGAGGAATGAGCGTGGTTGCCAAAGCGATATCGCTGCTGTCTCTTGTTCGTTGATATTTCCGCTCTACGCTTAGTGTCAACAGGTACATTCAATACCCAATGTAGCAGCTGAACTGGTTCCATTGACGTGTTAGCTTGTATAGAGGGCAAGTTTGGTTTCAAGACGTTGGCTCGTTTGGCGTTTTATTTCGGCTCAACAACACTACACCATGGTTTTCGATTTCCAGTAACCAACAACAAAGGGTCTTTGTGTATATGGAAAAGGCAAGTGCAATGGAACAAACAATGCAAAAGGCTTTTATTATATATGTGTGCTAATAATGAATTGTATAGGTTTTTGGTCAGGCGGTGCAACTGGGGCATCATCATCTGTTGGGTTCGACTCCCAGCCTGTATCAAGTGGTCAATTGCTGGGAAAGCTTTTTGGAACGCGTCCAGGGCTCTAGAAGCCTGAGTTGAGTTGATGGGTCGATGACGATGGATTTTTGGAAGAGCATGACTACCGTGTTGAGGTAAAAAGGGGATTTGCAACAGCTTGGCCGTGAATGTGTTGACATAAGTGCTCTTCTCTCGATAGGCTCGTTCTTTGCGTTTGAGGATTCTTTTCATGAGGCGGGAAATGATTGGAAGAATAGGGATCATTCTTTCTTTGGGGAGGTTGAAATGAGGACAACTATGGGCCTGGACTCTACGTAAATGATGTCCTTCCTTGCCATGGATCGAACTGACCTTGCGTTATTCGTGCAGAGCTAGACAAGGGATCGCCTGACGTTGCTCGTATGTATCGTGGTGGTTTGGTCTATGAATTCCTGCTGATTTGCTTTTTACTTGTAGAGAAGACGATTACGATGATTACCACATTCATAGCAACGACGATGATAACGACAACGACATCCACAACAATGACGATGATAACGAGAAAAAGGATGCCTGCAAGATCCCATCTTGTGTGTTTTGGAATATTGATGGCGAGGAGATCAACGACTGTTGCCGAGTACGATGATGACGGACGACGAAGAGGACGATGGAGGCAAAGTAGCTAGAAAGCTAGATGAAATAAAGCATTGTTTATTTATTACGCACTCGATTGGATTTTGCTAGCTTGTGGATTAGACAATATTGCTTCAAAGATGGAATAAAGGTGGTTCGGTTATCGTCCGTGTACATAAGAAGTATATATGTCTTTTGTGATACTATAAGGAGGAGTGGGATGACCTCGAGCGATTACTGGCTGGGTTTACATAAACAAAATGGTTTATGCAAGTCGACCTTCTCGTACATCCAAATGCTGTGGAGTCATCATTGCTATACTACATATATACCTTGACCCACGCCTTCATTATTGGGCGTTGTTTATTACTTATATACCTTCCTAAAAGCAAACATCATCCATTGGTACAGCAACCACCACGTGTCATTTCACTCAGCTCTTCATCTTTCCGTTAATGCAGTCGACACCATCCAGTAGGAGGAAGTAACTCCATCACGCTGACGGCATAGGCAAAACATAAGGTACCCGCTTCTCAAAATCTTCATAATGACGCGTGAGGTCTTTATGAGAACAAAAGTACTCGTCATGGTCGACAGCACCATGTATGCAAGTTTCGCGATGGAGGTGGGCAATCTCAGGGAGGCTCCCGTCCATCCATCATCTCTCCTATATTTGGGCCGTTCGCATTTAAAGTTCTCAAAATGAAGTGTGCGGTTTTTAAATGAATAGAGTTGATCAGCATGACCCAGAGAACCTTCCTACCAAGTTTCAAGTTCAAGATGGGGAATCCCAATTACCTACATAGTAACTGGCATTTCATGAATTTGGTCGCATACCCAATTTCCGACCAGCATAGTTAAACCCACATTATACGCTCCCATTCAAAATTCTTAAATGAAGCATGATGTCTTTATCAAGACAAATTTGATCAGCATGTTCAAGAGCATCTTGTGTGAAAGTTTCAAGTTTGTAGTGGGCAATCTTGAGGTCATGGGCTGCCCGCCTTTCTTATATTCTCATCCGTCCATCGTCGGACGCCCGCATTTTATTTCGCACAATGAAGCCTGCGACTTTTATTTGAATGGAGTTGATCAGCGTGTCGAAGCCCACGGCCTGACCAAGTTTCGCAGTGGAGGTCGACAATTGCGGGGGTGTGCACTATGCACCCTACTTGCGTTCCGTCCGTCCATTATCTCTCTTATATTTGGACCGGCCGGTTCATTGAATCATCATAGTGAAGCATGCGATTTTTAAATGAATGGAGTTGATCAGCATGACTCAGAGAACCTTCTTACCAAGTTTCAAGTTCAACGTGGGGAATCCCAAGGTAATTCAGAGTAAATGACATTTCAATGAATCCGGCCGGTTCCGGAATTTTCGTCGGTCATAGTAAACCCCACATTACACCCTCCCATTCAAAATCTTTAAATGAAGTGTGGGTTCTTTATTATAACAAAGTTGATCAGCATGGCCGAATGCATATTCTGGTTAAGTTTGAGGTCAAGTTGTCTAATCGAAGATCATGGGTTAGCTTTATAGTGTTCGAGGATGTGTCTGGCAAGTCAATGGATTTAATTTCCAGCTCTTCCACTTGCAGGATCTTGCCCAGGATCTTGTCACTCCCTCCCATTCTCAACTGCTGCCCCATTTAACTACAACTACAACCTGCAAACGATTGTTCTGCTTCATCCCATCATGTCAGTCCTACAGCTGTCTTAACCCGATTGTCTTTGACTGAATGGGAAGTCCATGGCGTGCTCACAGCCTTCTTGTCACTGTACTACAACACCCGCGTTCCTTGATACGACACATTCTCTTGCACTCTCATCCGCCACAATCAATCGTAACAGTGTTCATTCCAGCAGTTGCTATTAGCGTGCCATTTACACACCGTTATCTTCAACAGCGTTCTTTACTTGCAGCAGCATGCCTTGCAGCCTTTTTATGTGAACAGCAGATAGCCATTGTACAGAAGCAGCTTTATTTACGTGTAACGACTTGTCTTCAATACATACGGATCCTTATGGATATCGCCATATCAGCCATCAACTACTACTACTGCGCAATACAAGCATCCTTCACCTGGTTGAGCTGCGATAGAAAGTGAACAAGCACGTGATTGGCCAACTGCCAGATGGAAAAGGAAGCATGTCAGCAAGCGATCGCATGAGTTCTTTGTATCAACGTATTGGACTTGCATTGGTTATGGATGGATGGATGGATGCAATCAAGCACAGTGGTGGGTGATCCTGAAATGTCGATTCGATTACTTTGTACGTCGTCAGCAAGAAGGATGGAACATGTTGCGTGGATGCAGCTGAGGATGCTGATGGATTGGATGGATTGGATGAGATGGCTTGTATCTTTGACGGAAGTCAGTTTGCCGCCATGGATGATATTGGCTGTTGGAGCCAGGCACACACAGCAGCTAGTTTGCAATCCTGGATGAAGATGTTTACGACGGTAGCAACCAAGGATTCAATGACGCAACGATAATGCTACTCAACGATTCTATGTGATCCACTGGGCTGGTTTCTGGAATGAAAGGCAGGATAGAGATTTGAAAATCGGGAAGCAGATTAGATAATCCACATCATTGTACTAGACGCTTTTGTCGTTTTTATCACATTACATTCATTAAAGCTTCCTTGTTAACATGTTGATAGACGATGGGCTGCAGGATGGTGCACAGGTTTAAATAGACGCTCGTATTTTCAAAGATAATAAAACTCCTAGTAATAGTATCCAACAATAATGCTTGTTACAAAATTGGATCCATTGTAAGCTTGGGTGGTTATGTTTAAGTACGACTGGGCTATGATACAATCCGACACGAGTACATACATAAGCTTTCGCATGACGAATTCCAGCATGCCCTATTTTGTATATATGACATTATACGGGTACGATCTCTGAGACAAGTAATCCATTGCCCTTGCCACTCTTCCACACGAGTACTCTCGGATGCACTAATTACTTTGGTTTGTTAACCATACCATGGTCCCATACGGTCTATCACACGCGAACGTTACTATAGGGGCATGAACCGTTATGCAATCTCCACCAATAAGATTGAATCTCCAAGCCCCGCCCTCTCTGCTTAAATTGTACAAACTAGTCCTTTCTACATCTTTGGTTCTCGTATAAGTGAGGCGATCGACACTGAACAAAGACCACTTTCCATATAGCATCACGCTTACAGCATATGTAAAATATAAAGGTGCCTGCGATTCTAAACTTTACAATGAAACGTGGGCTCCTTCATATTTTACATATGCTGTAAGCGTGATGCTATATGAACAGTGGCCTTCGTCCATTGTCAAGTATATAGCTAGACCCTAATAGAGCCAACGGCGCAGAGGGGTATGTTTGTATAGCACATATGATTGGGGTGAACAGAAAGGGCCAGTGCATGATATTTAATGGACGATTCAGCAACAGCTCACAAATGGCAGCTAACATGCACTTTTTTTCCATTCCCGGCTTTTGCCCAATCCACTTGATGGGAACGATGCACCTGCTCCAGACATCCATCGCCATCATTCAATTTCCTTGATCCGAGCTGATTTGACCAAGTTACGCTCAAACAAGGAGCATATCAGCCCATACATGCAGCATGCACTATCTACCTCAACTGAGGTCTCTTTATTTGAGCGTAACTCAACCAAATCAGCTCGGATCACGACAATTGAATCACGGAAATGCTCTACTAGAGCAGGCGCATCATTTCCATCAAGTGGATTGAGCAAAAGCTGGGAGTGTAAAAAAAGTGCATGTTAGCTACCAATGCATGCATTGGAAATGAAAATTGCGTACCTGTCGAGCATTGACCCTTCCAGATCAACCCAACCAGGCGTGTTATACAAACACGCCCTCCTGCATCTTTGGCTCTAATATAAGCGAGGCGATTGGCTATGAACAAAGACCGCCTTTCATATAGCATCACGCTTACAGCCGGCATATGTAAAACATAAAGATGCCTATATCTCTAACCCTTACAATGAAGCGTGGGCTCTTTCATAGAACAAAGTTGCTCGCCTGGGTAGAGCGCACCTTGGGTGCAAGTTTCACGATCAGGCTCGCCAATCCCCGATTTCGCAAATGTTGGTCGTCGAAAAAAAAAATTCGAGGTGGACCTGATTCCACTTTGGCTGGTGGTGACATTGCGAAATCTAGGATTGGCCACCTCGATCGTGAAACTTCTACACAAGATACTTTCGGCCCTGACGAGCAACTTTGTTCGATTAAAGACCCCACGTTTCATTGTAAAGTTTAGAGATACAGGCATCTTTATATTTTACATATGCTGTAACCGTGATGCTATATGAAAGGTGGTCTTTGCTCATAGTCAATCGCCTCACTCATATGGGAACTCAAGATGCAGATTGACTTGGATGGTGCCACAAGGCCAGGTGCAGGTGTTGAAGGGTCGATTCTATTGGTGGAGAGTGCATGATGGATATTTACCCCTATGTGTTATAGTAAGGTCCGATCATTATAGCCCTGAGGCACTTTTTTCAAGTTGACCATGATATGGTCAATAAGCCAAAAATGATCACTGCATCCGAAAGTATCTTGTTTGAAAGTGCATGAAGCGTGAGACGTAAAACTGTTGGTCTTCATGCCTAACAACAAGAAGGTCGCCCCAGGATGATTTTATTCTAGTTGACAGCAGCAGAGAATGGCCATTGACGTCAATTATGAGAGGCTTTTAGCATTACAAGATGCTTTTCAATGCGCTGACCATTTCTGGAATATTAACCATGCCATGTTTGATTGTGCAATCTTTAAGTATTAGTACGAGTGAGCTCCTTATCGATGGGAGCGTGATTGATAGCACATGCATTGCAAAATGAAGGACTTTTTTTTGTTAAGGACAACATCCAGCATACTAGGAAAAAGAATGCTTCGGAATGGATTGGGTGAAAAAAAGGTTGATGCTTAGAGACCTGGTAGTAAGGCAATGGCTGCTGTTGGATCGTCATTATCATAGTAAAGTGTATAATGACACGCATCCTTTTGCTATGCGTTCCTTTTATTTACGTGTATCTATCATTGTCTATCATGAAGGTGAAGGAAGATGATAGTGATTGATGTGTTGCGTGCTTGAGTGGATGGTGTGTGGGAAGGGTAATTGAGTGGCCTCAGTGTAATAGCAGTGGGGGATTTAAAATTGGGGACGTCAGCTCCACGACTTGAGACAACGCTTCTTTTCCTTTTTATCCCTCCTCTGCTTTTACTGTAACCCATTCACGACATCCCGATCAAGGTAATGTATTTATAAGAGTGCTGTTGTTGGTTGTGGGTTACTAATGTAGTTCTGAACAGGTGTACTCAAGTGTGTCCAAGTGCTGAGGAATGAGCGTGGTTGCCAAAGCGATATCGCTGCTGTCTCTTGTTCGTTGATATTTCCGCTCTACGCTTAGTGTCAACAGGTACATTCAATACCCAATGTAGCAGCTGAACTGGTTCCATTGACGTGTTAGCTTGTATAGAGGGCAAGTTTGGTTTCAAGACGTTGGCTCGTTTGGCGTTTTATTTCGGCTCAACAACACTACACCATGGTTTTCGATTTCCAGTAACCAACAACAAAGGGTCTTTGTGTATATGGAAAAGGCAAGTGCAATGGAACAAACAATGCAAAAGGCTTTTATTATATATGTGTGCTAATAATGAATTGTATAGGTTTTTGGTCAGGCGGTGCAACTGGGGCATCATCATCTGTTGGGTTCGACTCCCAGCCTGTATCAAGTGGTCAATTGCTGGGAAAGCTTTTTGGAACGCGTCCAGGGCTCTAGAAGCCTGAGTTGAGTTGATGGGTCGATGACGATGGATTTTTGGAAGAGCATGACTACCGTGTTGAGGTAAAAAGGGGATTTGCAACAGCTCGGGCGCGGATGTGTTGACATCAGTGCGAACCAACATGCTCTTCTCGTGATATGCTCGTGCTTTCCCTTGAGGATTTTTGTCATGATACGGGTAGGGTTGGGATCATTCTTTCTTTGGATAGGATGAATGAGGACAACTATGAGCCTGGTCACTGCGTAAGTGATGTCCTTCCTTGCCATGGACCGAACTGCCCTTGCGTGGATCGTGCAGAGCTTTCTCAAGAACAAAGGGTCGCCCGACGTTGCTCATATGGTGGTGGATGCCTTCCGACTTGCCTTCTTCTTTAGAGAGGATCGCCTACCAGGTATACCAAGTTGTCTTTCATTCCTGGTATCAGATTGTCTAACTTGCGTGCTTTTGGACGTTGCTAGGTTACATATCCCCTTCTTACTTGCTTATGGATGGTTAATATAGCTTAAATGGATGGAATAAAGGATGTGATTGCGTTATTGGTCTTGTAAGAAGCATATGACGTTTCTGATACAATGACGAATGCGTTGATGTTGAAAGAAAAAGTGATCCTCCAGTGAGTTCCAGGATGGCAACCCCGTTAAATCCCCCCACATTTCAACTTAGAAAAATTAGACTTTGCTTTTTGCATCATGTCTCCTGCATCATCCTTTATTCAAACCACGATTGCGTGTGAGGCTTAATATATGATATCAAAGGTGATCTGATCATTCTCGCTGCTTATGGAACACGCACACAAATACTAGGAGTAGGTTGACAACATGGTACGTTAATGTTGGGGATGTGCATCATTAGGCGAACTAATGATTGATTTCCTTGATAGATCGATGTATGCATGGACAACAATACACCTTGGCTCCTCAGAATTGATCCTGATATATGCGACCCATCACTTTATCAGCTCATGCATCAATCTATCAATGCATCATCCCCAACAGATAGAAATACCCACGCCCACCGTACACAATAAAAGCATGTTGTCGCCGCCCATCATCCCCCCACACGTTCTTTCCTCTTTCACACATACTTCTTTGGTTGCTTACAAGGTCAATCACCATGGTTGTGTTCGCACCCATCTCTCGCAACCTTGTGAATAAGGGCTGATCTTTGTGTATTTTATAGTGCTCCATTGTACATACAGCAGTATTGCTATTGTCATTGTTGTCATTGTCGTCGTCATTGTGATATTATATCCTTATAAAAGGTAAAGCCTGACTATGTTACTTGATAAATCACTACTCATACACGCCGCATTGTTACTTTCGAAGGAGCTATCCCCCGGTAGTGCATATGCAAAGAGTTGGTTTCGCTACATTATCTACGTCGGGTGTCGAAATTGACATGGTGCGAATAGCGAAGTTCAATTTTTCCAAGTTGAAATGTGGGGGGATTTAACGGGATTGCCTTCCGTGATTGCTTTGGTGCTCCTTGTGTCGCTGCTTATACCGGACTCCACACAGCCATATTCATGCATAAAGGACTTGAATAGCATGTCCACCTTATGGCCAACACTCTTTCGATTGAGGCCTTTCAGTGGGTCGATGTGGCGTTGGGTGTCAATACGCTGGCTTGAAGCTAGACTTGATTGTTCACCACTGTAGAAGAGAAAGGTCAGTAAAGCAAAGTATCCACTGTTACCATACCTACCATCGTACTACAAATTTCGACTCATCAAAGCATGTTTCAACAAAGCCCCACACACGTCGAAGAATGTCCGCCTCGGTCTGATCTGTGAGTGGAAAGAACTTGTGGTGGTATAGCTCGAGCGTCTTGACAATAGTTTGGTGCATCCAGTAAAGATCAGGATCGCGTGTAGGGTGGAAGGAAGATGATGACTGCTGCTGGTGCAAGCTTTCCAAATCATGCTACAACGAAAATCAGTTCATGCCAGATAAGGTTTAGTGTGTCTTACCTTTCCCTTGTATAAGGCCAAGTACTCTTTCATATGCGAAGGGAGCTGGGGCAACATGACGGCACGATGGTTTTTGATTTCTTCAAGCTCATCGAAAGTGAATACACCTTCATCCAAATACGTTACATCCGTGGGATCCATGATCCATGACTGGCACGCACTATTTAATGTATTTAGTCAAAAGGAAAAATAAACGTTGAATCGATCCTTACTGTTCCACTTTGCAATTGTTTCCAAACTCAGAGTCGTTTTTCAACCAATGTTCCAGTACTCAACTTCCACATTTTCTCCTCTTTAAGCTTTGTGGCCGAGGCCTTGAATGCGTCATATTCAGCCTGACTCAAAGGTGGGCAGCTGCTGGAACTGTTGCTGGTGCTGCTGGAACTGCTGGCACTGCTTTTGGTGTCTATTGTAGAGGAGGATGCGCTGGAGGTGTGAGCATTTTGTTTTCCGCTTCGCAATTTGACATATTGAGCATGCCCAAAAGCACAGGAGTCCAATCTGCTTTCGTTCGTTCCTAAGGTGACTACCATATCAGCTACCTAGTTGATATGCATCCATATCTTAACTTACAACTTGGACACCAAGCTTGTTCGCCACATTGATGAGACGAGTTGTCCAGAGCGAAGGAACGTCTTCCTCAGGTGCAGAATGCTTGACGAGATAATTTATATGTTGCTTGACAAAGTCACTGGTAGTTGGTGTTTTTGCCTTCTTTGGCTGTCCCATTCAAATAGTTCGCGATGACTTGAACAACTTTAGAGATTGCCTGAGTAGAAATGTAGTAGAGCAATACCTACCTTGAACATGCTCGGACATACGCGCGTAGAATAGCTGAAGAAGGAGTACCGTATCAGCAATCCCGTTAAATCCCCCCACATTTCAACTTGGAAAAATTGAACTTCGCTATTCGCACCATGTCAATTTCGACACCCGACGTAGATAATGTAGCGAAACCAACTCTTTGCATATGCACTACCGGGGGATAGCTCCTTCGAAAGTAACAATGCGGCGTGTATGAGTAGTGATTTATCAAGTAACATAGTCAGGCTTTACCTTTTATAAGGATATAATATCACAATGACGACGACAATGACAACAATGACAATAGCAATACTGCTGTATGTACAATGGAGCACTATAAAATACACAAAGATCAGCCCTTATTCACAAGGTTGCGAGAGATGGGTGCGAACACAACCATGGTGATTGACCTTGTAAGCAACCAAAGAAGTATGTGTGAAAGAGGAAAGAACGTGTGGGGGGATGATGGGCGGCGACAACATGCTTTTATTGTGTACGGTGGGCGTGGGTATTTCTATCTGTTGGGGATGATGCATTGATAGATTGATGCATGAGCTGATAAAGTG